>JASFXW010000263.1:0-55350 GCA_030490835.1 Annona cherimola | reverse complement strand
ATGAAAAATTTCAAATTCTATCATGTCGTTATTTTATCCATCTAGTAGTACTTTCAAATCAAAATACATTATATTAAAATTTTCATGCATTTTGACAAGTAAATACCAAATAATTGAGACAATGTAAAAATATTAACGAATTAGACCCAAAATCAAACACCTAGTTCGTCGGTCGATCTACAAATTTAAAATTGTCTCACCTAATTTGTGCAAAGAAATAATAATATTTGTCAGATTTCATGATTGATTATTAAAAAATTTATTATAATTACAGTAAACAAGAGAATATTACTTTCGCAGCTTTTCAGTATTATTCTCCAATTTCTCTTAATTGAATAATTCCTTTTAATGGGCAAATAATTATAAATACATTTTAGAATCAAATAATTAATAAGAAAATAATGCTAAAATACATTTTTAAATTAATAAAGCCATGTAATAATATTCTTAATTGTTATCTCTAATTTTTTATAATTTATCATATTTTTGTGTGATTACTTTCAAATTTTCATGCATTTTCAGATGTACAATAATTTCAATAATTCAAATAAACACCAAATATTAGAAACCATTTATGAAAAATTTCAAATTCTATCATGTCGTTATTTTATCCATCTAGTAGTACTTTCAAATCAAAATACATTATATTAAAATTTTCATGCATTTTGACAAGTAAATACCAAATAATTGAGACAATGTAAAAATATTAACGAATTAGACCCAAAATCAAACACCTAGTTCCTCGTTCCATCTACAAAATTTAAAATCGTCTCACCTAATTTGTGCAAAGAAATAATAATATTTGTCATATTTCATGATTGATTATTAAAAAATATATTATAATTACAGTAAACAAGAGAATATGAGTTTCGCGGCAATTCAGTATTATTCTCTAATTTCTCTTAATTGAATAATTCATTTTAATGGGAAGATAATAATAAAATACATTTTAGAATCAAATAATTAATAAGAAAATAATGATAAAATACATTTCTAAATTACTAAAGCCATGTATTTAATATTTCTTACTGTTATCTCTCATTTTGTATAATTTTGTATATTTTTGTTTGATTTCTTTGGAAATTTTCATGCATTTTCACATGTACAATAATTTCAATAATTCAAATAAACACCAAATAGTAGAAACCATTTATGAAAAATTTCAAATTCTATCATGTCGTTATTTTATCCATCTAGTAGTACTTTCAAATCAAAATACATTATATTAAAATTTTCATGCATTTTGACAAGTAAATACCAAATAATTGAGACAATGTAAAAATATTAACGAATTAGACCCAAAATCAAACACCTAGTTCGTCGGTCGATCTACAAAATTTAAAATTGTCTCACCTAATTTGTGCAAAGAAATAATAATATTTGTCAGATTTCATGATTGATTATTAAAAAATTTATATAATTACAGTAAACAAGAGAATATTACTTTCGCAACTTTTCAATATTATTCTCTAATTTCTCTTAATTGAATAATTCATTTTAATGGGAAAATAATTATGAAATACATTTTAGAATCAAATAATTAATAAGAAAATAATGCTAAAATATATTTTTAAATTAATAAAGCCATGTAATAATATTCTTATTTGTTATCTCTCATTTTTTATAATTTATCATATTTTTGTGTGATTACTTTCAAATTTTCATGCATTTTCAGATGTACAATAATTTCAATAATTCAAATATACACCAAATATTAGAAACCATTTATGAAAAATTTCAAATTCTATCATGACGTTATTTTATCCATCTAGTAGTACTTTCATATCAAAATATGTTATATTATAATTTTTCATGCATTTTCATAACTAAATACCAAATAAATTGAGATAATATAAAAATATTAACGAATTAGACCCAAAATCAAACACCTAGTTCCTCGTTCGATCTACACAATTTAAAATCGTTTCACCCAATTTTTGCAAAGAAATAATAATATTTTGCATATTTCATGATTGATTATTAAAAAATTTATTATAATTACAGTAAACAAGAGAATATGAGTTTCGCGGCAATTCAGTATTATTCTCTAATTTCTCTTAATTGAATAATTCATTTTAATGGGAAGACAATAATAAAATACATTTTAAAATCAAATAATTAATAAGAAAATAATGCTAAAATACATTTCTAAATTATTAAAGCCATGTAATAATATTCTTAACTGTTATATCTCCTTTTTTATAATTTCTCATATTTTGGTGTGATTTCTTTCAAATATTCACGAATTTTCACATGTACAATAATTTCAATAATTCAAAGAAACACCAAATAGTAGAAACCATTTATGAAAAATTTCAAATTCTATCATGTCGTTATTTTATCCATCTAATAGTACTTTCAAATAAAAATACATTATATTAAAATTTTCATGCATTTTGACAAGTAAATACCAAATAATTGAGACAACGTAAAAATATTAACGAATTAGACCCAAAATCAAACACCTAGTTCCTCGTTCGATCTACAAAATTTAAAATCGTCTCACCTAATTTGTGCAAAGAAATAATAATATTTGTCATATTTCATGATTGATTATTAAAAAATTTATTATAATTACAGTAAACAAGAGAATATTACTTTCGCAGCTTTTCAGTATTATTCTCCAATTTCTCTTAATTGAATAATTCCTTTTAATGGGCAAATAATTATAAATACATTTTAGAATCAAATAATTAATAAGAAAATAATGCTAAAATACATTTTTAAATTAATAAAGCCATGTAATAATATTCTTAATTGTTATCTCTCATTTTTTATAATTTATCATATTTTTTGTGTGATTACTTTCAAATTTTCATGCATTTTCAGATGTACAATAATTTCAATAATTCAAATAAACACCAAATATTAGAAACCACTTATGAAAAATTTCAAATTCTATCATGACGTTATTTTATCCATCTAGTAGTACTTTCATATCAAAATACATTATATTATAATTTTCATGCATTTTGACAACTAAATACAAAATAATTGAGATAATATAAAAATATTAACGAATTAGACCCAAAATCAAACACCTAGTTCCTCGTTCGATCTACAAAATTTAAAATCGTTTCACCTAATTTGTGCAAAGAAATAATAATATTTTGCATATTTCAAGATTGATTATTAAAAAATTTATTATAATTACAGTAAACAAGAGAATATTACTTTCGCAGCTATTCAGTATTATTCTCTAATTTCTCTTAATTGAAAAATTCGTTTTAATGGGAAAATAATTATAAAATACATTTTAGAATCAAATAATTAATAAGAAAATAATGCTAAAATACATTTCTAAATTATTAAAGCCATGTAATAATATTCTTAACTGTTATATCTCATTTTTTATAATTTCTCATATTTTTGTGTGATTTCTTTCAAATATTCACGCATTTTCACATGTACAATAATTTCAATAATTCAAAGAAACACCAAATAGTAGAAACCATTTATGAAAAATTTCAAATTCTATCATGTCGTTATTTTATCCATCTAGTAGTACTTTCAAATCAAAATACATTATATTAAAATTTTCATGCATTTTGACAAGTAAATACCAAATAATTGAGACAATGTAAAAATATTAACGAATTAGACCCAAAATCAAACACCTAGTTCCTCGTTCCATCTACAAAATTTAAAATCGTCTCACCTAATTTGTGCAAAGAAATAATAATATTTGTCATATTTCATGATTGATTATTAAAAAATATATTATAATTACAGTAAACAAGAGAATATTACTTTCGCAGCTTTTCAGTATTATTCTCTAATTTCTCTTAATTGAATAATTCATTTTAATGGGAAAATAATTATAAAATACATTTTAGAATCAAATAATTAAAAAGAAAATAATGCTAAAATACATTTTTAAATTAATAAAGCCATGTAATAATATTCTTAATTGTTATCTCTCATTTTTTATAATTTATCATATTTTTGTGTGATTACTTTCAAATTTTCATGCATTTTCAGATGTACAATAATTTCAATAATTCAAATAAACACCAAATATTAGAAACCATTTATTAAAAATTTCAAATTCTATCATGACGTTATTTTATCCATCTAGTAGTACTTTCATATCAAAATACGTTATATTATAATTTTCATGCATTTTCACAACTAAATACCAAATAATTGAGACAATGTAAAAATATTAACGAATTAGACCCAAAATCAAACACCTAGTTCGTCGGTCGATCTACAAAATTTAAAATCGTCTCACCTAATTTGTGCAAAGAAATAATAATATTTGTCATATTTCATGATTGATTATTAAAAAATTTATTATAATTACAGTAAACAAGAGAATATTACTTTCGCAGCTTTTCAGTATTATTCTCTAATTTCTCTTAATTGAGTAATTCATTTTAATGGGAAAATAATTATGAAATACATTTTAGAATCAAATAATTAATAAGAAAATAATGCTAAAATACATTTTTAAATTAATAAAGCCATGTAATAATATTCTTAATTGTTATCTCTCATTTTTTATAATTTATCATATTTTTGTGTGATTACTTTCAAATTTTCATGCATTTTCAGATGTACAATAATTTCAATAATTCAAATAAACACCAAATATTAGAAACCATTTATGAAAAATTTCAAATTCTATCTTGACGTTATTTTATCCATCTAGTAGTACTTTCATATCAAAATACATTATATTATAATTTTCATGCATTTTGACAACTAAATACCAAATAATAGAGTTAATATAAAAATATTAACGAATTTGACCCAAAATCAAACACCTAGTTCCTCGTTCGATCTACACAATTTAAAATCGTTTCACCTAATTTGTGCAAAGAAATAATAATATTTTGCATATTTCAAGATTGATTATTAAAAAATTTATTATAATTACAGTAAACAAGAGAATATTACTTTCGCAGCTATTCAGTATTATTCTCTAATTTCTCTTAATTGAAAAATTCGTTTTAATATGAAAATAATTATAAAATACATTTTAGAATCAAATAATTAATAAGAAAATAATGCTAAAATACATTTCTAAATTATTAAAGCCATGTAATAATATTCTTAACTGTTATATCTCATTTTTTTATAATTTCTCATATTTTTGTGTGATTTCTTTCAAATATTCACGCATTTTCACATGTCCAATAATTTCAATAATTCAAAGAAACACCAAATAGTAGAAACCATTTATGAAAAATTTCAAATTCTATCATGTCGTTATTTTATCCATCTAGTAGTACTTTCAAATCAAAATACATTATATTAAAATTTTCATGCATTTTGACAAGTAAATACCAAATAATTGAGACAATGTAAAAATATTAACGAATTAGACCCAAAATCAAACACCTAGTTCCTCGTTCCATCTACAAAATTTAAAATCGTCTCACCTAATTTGTGCAGAGAAATAATAATATTTGTCATATTTCATGATTGATTATTAAAAAATATATTATAATTACAGTAAACAAGAGAATATTACTTTCGCAGCTTTTCAGTATTATTCTCTAATTTCTCTTAATTGAATAATTCATTTTAATGGGAAAATAATTATAAAATACATTTTAGAATCAAATAATTAAAAAGAAAATAATGCTAAAATACATTTTTAAATTAATAAAGCCATGTAATAATATTCTTAATTGTTATCTCTCATTTTTTATAATTTATCATATTTTTGTGTGATTACTTTCAAATTTTCATGCATTTCAGATGTACAATAATTTCAATAATTCAAATAAACACCAAATATTAGAAACCATTTATGAAAAATTTCAAATTCTATCATGACGTTATTTTATCCATCTAGTAGTACTTTCATATCAAAATACATTATATTATAATTTTCATGCATTTGACAAGTAAATACCAAATAATTGAGATAATATAAAAATATTAACGAATTAGACCCAAAATCAAACACCTAGTTCCTCGTTCGATCTACACAATTTAAAATCGTTTCACCTAATTTTTGCAAAGAAATAATAATATTTTGCATATTTCATGATTGATTATTAAAAAATTTATTATAATTACAGTAAACAAGAGAATATGAGTTTCGCGGCAATTCAGTATTATTCTCTAATTTCTGTTAATTGAATAATTCATTTTAATGGGAAGATAATAATAAAATACATTTTAGAATCAAATAATTAATAAGAAAATAATGATAAAATAATTTCTAAATTACTAAAGCCATGTATTTAATATTTCTTACTGTTATCTCTCATTTTGTATCATTTTGTATAATTTTGTATTATTTTGTTTGATTTCTTTGGAAATTTTCATGCATTTTCACATGTACAATAATTTCAATAATTCAAATAAACACCAAATAGTAGAAACCATTTATGAAAAATTTCAAATTCTATCATGTCGTTATTTTTATCCATCTAGTAGTACTTTCAAATCAAAATACATTATATTAAAATTTTCATGCATTTTGACAAGTAAATACCAAATAATTGAGACAATGTAAAAATATTAACGAATTAGACCCAAAATCAAACACCTAGTTCCTCGTTCCATCTACAAAATTTAAAATCGTCTCACCTAATTTGTGCAAAGAAATAATAATATTTGTCATATTTCATGATTGATTATTAAAAAATTTATTATAATTACAGTAAACAAGAGAATATTACTTTCGCAGCTTTTCAGTATTATTCTCCAATTTCTCTTAATTGAATAATTCATTTTAATGGGAAGACAATAATAAAATACATTTTAAAATCAAATAATTAATAAGAAAATAATGCTAAAATACATTTCTAAATTATTAAAGCCATGTAATAATATTCTTAACTGTTATATCTCCTTTTTTATAATTTCTCATATTTTTGTGTGATTTCTTTCAAATATTCACGAATTTTCACATGTACAATAATTTCAATAATTCAAAGAAACACCAATAGTAGAAACCATTTATGAAAATTTCAAATTCTATCATGTCGTTATTTTATCCATCTAATAGTACTTTCAAATAAAAAATACATTATATTAAAATTTTTCATGCATTTTGACAAGTAAATACCAAATAATTGAGACAACGTAAAAATATTAACGAATTAGACCCAAAATCAAACACCTAGTTCCTCGTTCGATCTACAAAATTTAAAATCGTCTCACCTAATTTGTGCAAAGAAATAATAATATTTGTCATATTTCATGATTGATTATTAAAAAATTTATTATAATTACAGTAAACAAGAGAATATTACTTTCGCAGCTTTTCAGTATTATTCTCCAATTTCTCTTAATTGAATAATTCCTTTTAATGGGCAAATAATTATAAATACATTTTAGAATCAAATAATTAATAAGAAAATAATGCTAAAATACATTTTTAAATTAATAAAGCCATGTAATAATATTCTTAATTGTTATCTCTCATTTTTTATAATTTATCATATTTTTGTGTGATTACTTTCAAATTTTCATGCATTTTCAGATGTACAATAATTTCAATAATTCAAATAAACACCAAATATTAGAAACCACTTATGAAAAATTTCAAATTCTATCATGACGTTATTTTATCCATCTAGTAGTACTTTCATATCAAAATACATTATATTATAATTTTCATGCATTTTGACAACTAAATACAAAATAATTGAGATAATATAAAAATATTAACGAATTAGACCCCAAAATCAAACACCTAGTTCCTCGTTCGATCTACAAAATTTAAAATCGTTTCACCTAATTTGTGCAAAGAAATAATAATATTTTGCATATTTCAAGATTGATTATTAAAAAATTTATTATAATTACAGTAAACAAGAGAATATTACTTTCGCAGCTATTCAGTATTATTCTCTAATTTCTCTTAATTGAAAAATTCGTTTTAATGGGAAAATAATTATAAAATACATTTTAGAATCAAATAATTAATAAGAAAATAATGCTAAAATACATTTCTAAATATTAAAGCCATGTAATAATATTCTTAACTGTTATATCTCATTTTTTATAATTTCTCATATTTTTGTGTGATTTCTTTCAAATATTCACGCATTTTCACATGTACAATAATTTCAATAATTCAAAGAAACACCAAATAGTAGAAACCATTTATGAAAAATTTCAAATTCTATCATGTCGTTATTTTATCCATCTAGTAGTACTTTCAAATCAAAATACATTATATTAAAATTTTCATGCATTTTGACAAGTAAATACAAAATAATTGAGACAATGTAAAAATATTAACGAATTAGACCAAAAATCAAACACCTAGTTCCTCGTTCCATCTACAAAATTTAAAATCGTCTCACCTAATTTGTGCAAAGAAATAATAATATTTGTCATATTTCATGATTGATTATTAAAAAATATATTATAATTACAGTAAACAAGAGAATATTACTTTCGCAGCTTTTCAGTATTATTCTCTAATTTCTCTTAATTGAATAATTCCTTTTAATGGGAAAATAATTATAAAATACATTTTAGAATCAAATAATTAATAAGAAAATAATGCTAAAATACATAATTAATAATGCCATGTAATAATATTCTTAATTGTTATCTCTCATTTTTTATAATTTCTCATATTTTTTGTGTGATTACTTTCAAATTTTCAGGCATTTTCAGATGTACAATAATTTCAATAATTCAAATAAACACCAAATATTAGAAACCATTTATGAAAAATTTCAAATTCTATCATGACGTTATTTTATCCATCTAGTAGTACTTCATATCAAAATACATTATATTATAATTTTCATGCATTTTGACAAGTAAATACCAAATAATTGAGACAATGTAAAAATATTAACGAATTAGACCCAAAATCAAACACCTAGTTCCTCGTTCGATCTACACAATTTAAAATCGTGTCACCTAATTTGTGCAAAGAAATAATAATATTTTGCATATTTCAAGATTGATTATTAAAAAATTTATTATAATTACAGTAAACAAGAGAATATTACTTTCGCAGCTATTCAGTATTATTCTCTAATTTCTCTTAATTGAAAAATTCATTTTAATGGGAAAATAATTATAAAATACATTTTAGAATCAAATAATTAATAAGAAAATAATGCTAAAATACATTTCTAAATTATTAAAGCCATGTAATAATATTCTTAACTGTTATATCTCATTTTTTATAATTTATCATATTTTTGTGTGATTTCTTTCAAATATTCACGCAATTTCACATGTACAATAATTTCAATAATTCAAAGAAACACCAAATAGTAGAAACCATTTATGAAAAATTTCAAATTATATCATGTCGTTATTTTATCCATCTAGTAGTACTTTCAAATCAAAATACATTATATTAAAATTTTCATGCATTTTGACAAGTAAATACCAAATAATTGAGACAATGTAAACATATTAAAGAATTAGACCCAAAATCAAACACCTAGTTCCTCGTTCGATCTACAAAATTTAAAATCGTCTCACCTAATTTGTGCAAAGAAATAATAATATTTGTCATATTTCATGATTGATTATTAAAAAATTTATTATAATTACAGTAAACAAGAGAATATTACTTTCGCAGCTATTCAGTATTATTCTCTAATTTCTCTTAATTGAAAAATTCGTTTAATGGGAAAATAATTATAAAATACATTTTAGAATCAAATAATTAATAAGAAAATAATGCTAAAATACATAATTAATAATGCCATGTAATAATATTCTTAATTGTTATCTCTCATTTTTTATAATTTTCTCATATTTTTGTGTGATTACTTTCAAATTTTCATGCATTTTCAGATGTACAATAATTTCAATAATTCAAATAAACACCAAATATTAGAAACCATTTATGAAAAATTTCAAATTCTATCATGACGTTATTTTATCCATCTAGTAGTACTTTCATATCAAAATACATTATATTATAATTTTCATGCATTTTGACAAGTAAATACCAAATAATTGAGACAATGTAAAAATATTAACGAATTAGACCCAAAATCAAACATCTAGTTCCTCGTTCGATCTACACAATTTAAAATCGTGTCACCTAATTTGTGCAAAGAAATAATAATATTTTGCATATTTCAAGATTGATTATTAAAAAATTTATTATAATTACAGTAAACAAGAGAATATTACTTTCGTAGCTATTCAGTATTATTCTCTAATTTCTCTTAATTGAAAAATTCGTTTTAATGGAAAATAATTATAAAATACATTTTAGAATCAAATAATTAATAAGAAAATAATGCTAAAATACATTTCTAAATTATTAAAGCCATGTAATAATATTCTTAACTGTTATATCTCATTTTTTATAATTTCTCATATTTTTGTGTGATTTCTTTCAAATATTCACGCAATTTCACATGTACAATAATTTCAATAATTCAAAGAAACACCAAATAGTAGAAACCATTTATGAAAAATTTCAAATTATATCATGTCGTTATTTTATCCATCTAGTAGTACTTTCAAATCAAAATACATTATATTAAAATTTTCATGCATTTTGACAAGTAAATACCAAATAATTGAGACAATGTAAAAATATTAACGAATTAGACCCAAAATCAAACACCTAGTTCCTCGTTCCATCTACAAAAGTTAAAATCGTCTCACCTAATTTGTGCAAAGAAATAATAATATTTGTCATATTTCATGATTGATTATTAAAAAATATATTATAATTACAGTAAACAAGAGAATATTACTTTCGCAGCTTTTCAGTATTATTCTCTAATTTCTCTTAATTGAATAATTCATTTTAATGGGAAAATAATTATAAAATACATTTTAGAATCAAATAATTAATAAGAAAATAATGCTAAAATACATAATTAATAATGCCATGTAATAATATTCTTAATTGTTATCTCTCATTTTTTATAATTTCTCATATTTTTGTGTGATTACTTTCAAATTTTCATGCATTTTCAGATGTACAATAATTTCAATAATTCAAATAAACACCAAATATTAGAAACCATTTATGAAAAATTTCAAATTCTATCATGACGTTATTTTATCCATCTAGTAGTACTTTCATATCAAAATACATTATATTATAATTTTCATGCATTTTGACAAGTAAATACCAAATAATTGAGACAATGTAAAAATATTAACGAATTAGACCCAAAATCAAACACCTAGTTCCTCGTTCGATCTACACAATTTAAAATCGTGTCACCTAATTTGTGCAAAGAAATAATAATATTTTGCATATTTCAAGATTGATTATTAAAAAATTTATTATAATTACAGTAAACAAGAGAATATTACTTTCGCAGCTATTCAGTATTATTCTCTAATTTCTCTTAATTGAAAAATTCGTTTTAATGGGAAAATAATTATAAAATACATTTTAGAATCAAATAATTAATAAGAAAATAATGCTAAAATACATTTCTAAATTATTAAAGCCATGTAATAATATTCTTAACTGTTATATCTCATTTTTATAATTTCTCATATTTTTGTGTGATTTCTTTCAAATATTCATGCAATTTCACATGTACAATAATTTCAATAATTCAAAGAAACACCAAATAGTAGAAACCATTTATGAAAAATTTCAAATTATATCATGTCGTTATTTTATCCATCTAGTAGTACTTTCAAATCAAAATACATTATATTAAAATTTTCATGCATTTTGACAAGTAAATACCAAATAATTGAGACAATGTAAACATATTAAAGAATTAGACCCAAAATCAAACACCTAGTTCCTCGTTCGATCTACAAAATTTAAAATCGTCTCACCTAATTTGTGCAAAGAAATAATAATATTTGTCATATTTCATGATTGATTATTAAAAAATTTATTATAATTACAGTAAACAAGAGAATATTACTTTCGCAGCTATTCAGTATTATTCTCTAATTTCTCTTAATTGAAAAATTCGTTTTAATTGGAAAATAATTATAAAATACATTTTAGAATCAAATAATTAATAAGAAAATAATGCTAAAATACATTTCTAAATTATTAAAGCCATGTAATAATATTCTTAACTGTTATATCTCATTTTTTATAATTTCTCATATTTTTGTGTGATTTCTTTCAAATATTCACGCAATTTCACATGTACAATAATTTCAATAATTCAAAGAAACACCAAATAGTAGAAACCATTTATGAAAAATTTCAAATTCTATCATGTCGTTATTTTATCCATCTAGTAGTACTTTCAAATCAAAATACATTATATTAAAATTTTCATGCATTTTGACAAGTAAATACCAAATAATTGAGACAATGTAAAAATATTAACGAATTAGACCCAAAATCAAACACCTAGTTCCTCGTTCGATCTACACAATTTAAAATCGTGTCACCTAATTTGTGCAAAGAAATAATAATATTTTGCATATTTCAAGATTGATTATTAAAAAATTTATTATAATTACAGTAAACAAGAGAATATTACTTTCGCAGCTATTCAGTATTATTCTCTAATTTCTCTTAATTGAAAAATTCGTTTTAATGGGAAAATAATTATAAAATACATTTTAAAATCAAATAATTAATAAGAAAATAATGCTAAAATACATTTCTAAATTATTAAAGCCATGAAATAATATTCTTAACTGTTATATCTCATTTTTTATAATTTCTCATATTTTTGTGTGATTTCTTTCAAAATTCACGCAATTTCACATGTACAATAATTTCAATAATTCAAAGAAACACCAAATAGTAGAAACCATTTATGAAAAATTTCAAATTCTATCATGTCGTTATTTTATCCATCTAGTAGTACTTTCAAATCAAAATACATTATATTAAAATTTTCATGCATTTTGACAAGTAAATACCAAATAATTGAGACAATGTAAAAATATTAATGAATTAGACCCAAAATCAAACACCTAGTTCCTCGTTCGATCTACCCAATTTAAAATCGTGTCACCTAATTTGTGCAAAGAAATAATAATATTTTGCATATTTCAAGATTGATTATTAAAAAATTTATTATAATTACAGTAAACAAGAGAATATTACTTTCGCAGCTATTCAGTATTATTCTCTAATTTCTCTTAATTGAAAAATTCGTTTTAATGGGAAAATAATTATAAAATACATTTTAGAATCAAATAATTAATAAGAAAATAATGCTAAAATACATTTCTAAATTATTAAAGCCATGTAATAATATTCTTAACTGTTATATCTCATTTTTTATAATTTCTCATATTTTTGTGTGATTTCTTTCAAATATTCACGCATTTTCACATGTACAATAATTTCAATAATTCAAAGAAACACCAAATAGTAGAAACCATTTATGAAAAATTTCAAATTCTATCATGTCGTTATTTTATCCATCTAGTAGTACTTTCAAATCAAAATACATTATATTAAAATTTTCATGCATTTTGACAAGTAAATACCAAATAATTGAGACAATGTAAAAATATTAAAGAATTAGACCCAAAATCAAACACCTAGTTCCTCGTTCGATCTACAAAATTTAAAATCGTCTCACCTAATTTGTGCAAAGAAATAATAATATTTGTCATATTTCATGATTGATTATTAAAAAATTTATTATAATTACAGTAAACAAGAGAATATTACTTTCGCAGCTATTCAGTATTATTCTCTAATTTCTCTTAATTGAAAAATTCGTTTTAATGGGAAAATAATTATAAAATACATTTTAGAATCAAATAATTAATAAGAAAATAATGCTAAAATACATTTCTAAATTATTAAAGCCATGTAATAATATTCTTAACTGTTATATCTCATTTTTTATAATTTCTCATATTTTTGTGTGATTTCTTTCAAATATTCACGCATTTTCACATGTACAATAATTTCAATAATTCAAAGAAACACCAAATAGTAGAAACCATTTATGAAAAATTTCAAATTCTATCATGTCGTTATTTTATCCATCTAGTAGTACTTTCAAATCAAAATACATTATATTAAAATTTTCATGCATTTTGACAAGTAAATACCAAATAATTGAGACAATGTAAACATATTAAAGAATTAGACCCAAAATCAAACACCTAGTTCCTCGTTCGATCTACAAAATTTAAAATCGTCTCACCTAATTTGTGCAAAGAAATAATAATATTTGTCATATTTCATGATTGATTATTAAAAAATTTATTATAATTACAGTAAACAAGAGAATATTACTTTCGCAGCTATTCAGTATTATTCTCTAATTTCTCTTAATTGAAAAATTCGTTTTAATTGGAAAATAATTATAAAATACATTTTAGAATCAAATAATTAATAAGAAAATAATGCTAAAATACATTTCTAAATTATTAAAGCCATGTAATAATATTCTTAACTGTTATATCTCATTTTTTATAATTTCTCATATTTTTGTGTGATTTCTTTCAAATATTCACGCAATTTCACATGTACAATAATTTCAATAATTCAAAGAAACACCAAATAGTAGAAACCATTTATGAAAAATTTCAAATTCTATCATGTCGTTATTTTATCCATCTAGTAGTACTTTCAAATCAAAATACATTATATTAAAATTTTCATGCATTTTGACAAGTAAATACCAAATAATTGAGACAATGTAAAAATATTAACGAATTAGACCCAAAATCAAACACCTAGTTCCTCATTCGATCTACACAATTTAAAATCGTGTCACCTAATTTGTGCAAAGAAATAATAATATTTTGCATATTTCAAGATTGATTATTAAAAAATTTATTATAATTACAGTAAACA
This sequence comes from Annona cherimola, assembly GCA_030490835.1. Lineage (NCBI taxonomy): Eukaryota > Viridiplantae > Streptophyta > Magnoliopsida > Magnoliales > Annonaceae > Annona > Annona cherimola. Next base: position 40,676 of record JASFXW010000263.1, on the reverse strand, counting down.
AGAGAATATTACTTTCGCAGCTATTCAGTATTATTCTCTAATTTCTCTTAATTGAAAAATTCGTTTTAATGATAAAATAATTATAAAATACATTTTAGAATCAAATAATTAATAAGAAAATAATGCTAAAATACATTTCTAAATTATTAAAGCCATGTAATAATATTCTTAACTGTTATATCTCATTTTTTATAATTTCTCATATTTTTGTGTTATATATATTATTTTCAAAAAGATCACTTTTCCCAACGTGGATACTCCCCGACTGGCGGGTTGAATTGACACGCGGGTTAAGTATTTTTCTCCTTTAAAAATAAAATAAATATATATATGTGTGTATTTTCTATATATAAATATAAATATATATATATATACATAAAGCTACGGATTATAAAATATATATATAAGGGCCGGGGTCCCGGGATTTCACGGGTGGCCGTAAAAAATATATATATATACATAAAGCTACGTATTTTTATATATATATACAACAATATATATAAAAGGGCCCGGGGTCTTGGGATTTCACGGGCCGTCGTATATATATGTATACATATATATAAAACTACGAATTTTCATGATAAAAATATATATATATATAACAATATATATAAGGGCCCGGGGTCCCGGGATCCCATTAGGCACGCCACACACACACGTGCGCGCGCCATACGGATACACACACATACACACACACACACACATATATATATGTATATGAAGGCCCCGGGAACCTGGCGTCTCAGGGGCACGCCTCATATATATATACATACTTATATATATTCACGTCCCCTTTTTACAATAATAAAAAAAATGTAGTGACATATCAATATATATAAAAAGCCCCGAAAAACGTATGTATTATACATATGGGCTTCCAAAATATATATATTATTTTCTAAAATATATATATATTAAAAGACCATTCCAAAAATTAATATTTTGATTATATAGACGTCCCGCGGGCGTCCAAAAATCAAGATTTTATTTTCTAAAATTATATAGACGTCCCGCGGGCGTCCAAAAATCAAGATTTTGTTTTCTAAAATTATATAGACGTCCCGCGGGCGTCCAAAAATCAAGATTTTGATTTTCTAAAATTATATAGACGTCCCGCGGGCATTCAAAAATTAAGATTTTGATTTCTAAAAATATATAGATGTCCCGCGGGCGTTCAAAAATTAAGATTTTGATTTCTAAAAATATATAGATGTCCCGCGGGCGTCCAAAAATCATGATTTTGTGTTCTAAAATTATATAGACGTCCCGCGGGCGTCCAAAAATCAAGATTTTGTTTTCTAAAATTATATAGACGTCCCGCGGGTGTCCAAAAATCAAAATTTTGTTTTCTAAAATTATATAGACGTCCCGCGGGCGTCCAAAAATCAAGATTTTGTTTTCTAAAATTATATAGGACGTCCCGCGGGCATTCAAAAATTAAGATTTTGATTTCTAAAAATATATAGATGTCCCGCGGGCGTCCAAAAATCAAGATTTTGTGTTCTAAAATTATATAGACGTCCCGCGGGCGTCCAAAAATCAAGATTTTGTGTTCTAAAATTATATAGACGTCCCGCGGGCGTCCAAAAATTAAAATTTTGATTTTTAAAAATATATAGATGACCCGCGGGCATTCAAAAATTAAGATTTTGTTTTCTAAAAACATATATGACCCGCGGGCCTTCAAAAATGAATATTTTATTTTCCAAAAAATATATATGTCTCGCGGACCTTCAAAGATATATATATATTTTATATACACATATATCTTAGAAGACTTTCAAATATATATATATATATAATTATGTATTTTTCCCCGAGTAAATACTCTCCGGGAAGTGAGCTGAGTTGATACACGGGTGAATGACCTCTTTGCTCAACCCGAGCCTTAATAGGCCTAAAAACTTCCAGCAAACCCAAGATAGCTCCAAACTCTCCAAAAAAAAAAGCCCAAGATGGCTCAAAAATCTCCAATAAGCCAACTCGGCCCCAAAATTCTTCAACCCGAGCCTTGATGGGCCCCAAAACTTTCGGCAAGTCCAAGATGACTTAAAATCCTTCAACAAGTCCTCTTGAGCCCAAAATCCCTCAACAAGCCCAGTTGGGCCCAAACCTCCTCAAATGGTCAAAGTTGACCCAAAAATACTTTTAAAATTTGGTTTAATCCATTTCTTGGTAAAACCACCCAATTATTCAATCCAGAGACTGAATGCGGGAGACGCTGGTTTCTTATATAGAAGCTGAAAGCGGGACACGCTGGTCTGCTGTGTAAATCCAGAAGTTAAGAGCGCACTTAGTTTGCTGTGTAGGGTCACTGGTGTCGCCGACGGGCCCCTCACTAGTTCCCAAACCGAGTCATCGCTGGTCGACGGGCTAAGCGTAAACTCACATTTAAGTCATGGCGCGTGGCGTCGTGTACCTCATATTTAAGTCATGGCGCGTGGCGTCATGTACTTCATATTTGAGATATGGCGCGTGGCGTCATATACCTCACATTCGAGTCACGGCGCGGGGCGAAGTGTACTCACTTATTTTTATATTTTTGTCAGACACGATTTTTCGTGCACTTGTAAAGACGTAGAAGGATCTTCTACGCACTTTATTATTATTAAGCATTTTTTTTATGGACCATTGTATTCAGCTCTTTTAATCAAGGGTTTTCTCGATTGGAGATGTAAAATTAGAATGTGGAACACAATGCAAAATATTTCTGTGATGTACTTTTCGGACTCGGTTAAAGAATTAGATGCTTTAAAATTTTGCTGGGAAATTAATTAAGCATTTATTTTCAAAGCCGTAGGAAAACAATTTTATCTTTAACCAAGTTTATGAAATTTTTTTCTCACGAGGCCGGAACAAATGGTGAACCCGACGTGAAACATTCTCCCTTCATCTTTAAGAGCTGAAAACTATGGTCTTTATATGCTTATTTTCTCAAACCTAACACTCTGAAATACTCCTTTGCAGATTTCATGGCGCATTCGATGGCTTTCGGATTCCTGCCTAATGGCGGTTTTGTTATTTCTGAGCCAGATCACATGGATGCGGCTATCCCACATCACTTTATTCGCATACCAGAGAAGCCGGAGCACCGTGTCTATCGACACGTCGACTACTCTCCTGCAGCGATAAAGCAAAGAAGAGACCGATCTGCACTACTCAAGGAGCCTCTTATTGCTCAAGGCTCGAAGACCACTCCCATTCAACCAACAAAGTCTCTGCAGGTGCCAATCCAAATGGGCCCGCCTGCTCGACAGTCGGACTATGCCAAAAAGTCCGCCCGTCGGTTTGCTGCATCAGCCCAACCAGTAGCACAACAACCTGCAGGACAACCTGTCTTGTGGTCCCATTCCATGAAAAGGCCTGCAAGACGATCTACTGCAACCCGACTAGCGCCAACTGGCCAACCAGAAGTCAATGTTACCCGAAAAGGGGGCAAAACTGTGCCGAATCCTGTTCGATGCACCATCACTCGCCAATTTGGTCGGGCCGCCTCAAGGATTGTTAACCTAGCCCCCCGACCTAGCCAAGGTGACACCCAGGAGCGGAAGAAGTTAAGAAGAGAAACCAAGTTTTCTCAGCTGGAGGCTCCATTGGCCGATGGAGGGGACGACCAATTCAAGCCGCAAGGACCTATTATTGTCCGATCCGGTTTAGGCACCCTGCGATTCGTCATCCCTGACCCGACGCATTCGCCCCATCAGTCAACCCATGCTCCATCTAGCTCACAAGCTAGAGTCAAATCTCCAGATCACTATGATACTGCCAACATAGTGACGGTTCCTCATCACGTATCAAGGAAACAAAGGAGAAAAGCGCAGCAGAAAAAGCAGTTCGGGAAAACAACTTCCCGGTTAAACTTGAAGGCTTCATCGCCACTGCCACCAGGACCAAGGCATAGGCTGTTCTCACACCCCCGACAAAGGGGTAGGCCGCAAAAGAAGCCACTACAGAACACTCGCAAATTGAGAGTGCCTCAAAAGCCAAGACTCTCTAACAAGTGGCAGTATCCTCAGAAGCGCCATACAACGTATTCACGTTCGGTGCTCAGGCTGATCCCTAACTTTATACACGAAAATCAATTCGCCTCGTTAATCAGACTAAAAGAGGATATGACTTATGCGCCTGTTGTGGCCCCGTTCCGAGGAGAGCACCGGATGCCGCACCCCAAGAGAGAAGCTAAAAGGAGGAGTCTCCTCCAGACGACAGAAGTCAACATGGTGGACCTCACCCAGCCAAGCACTTCCAAAGCGTCGGAGATGTTAACCCGGTCAAGGACAGCCGCAATGCCCATTACACCGCCATTCTGTAGCCTCTCTCATCCTGAAGGGATCAGGGCCGCCCTCCCAAGAGGTCAATTTGAAGCCTCTTACATGGTGGGCGAAGAAGAAGAGGTTCTTACACCCAAGTCTCAGCTCATTCATGACCTCCGGGAGGAGATTAAGAGTATGAAACGGGCTATGGAAACTCAAGGCAACAAGACATCAGGTTCCCATCAACCACCATCACCAAGGAACCGTCAATCGGTCCATCAACCCGAGAAACCAGTCAGGCAATGGACCGAGGAAGATGAAAATGCAGAATTGGAGCAAGGCTTTCTGCAGTTCAATAACCTACGTATCAATACCCCTCGAACGCAAGATGCGAGGGTAAACACACCCATGGGGTCTCCACCCAGGTTTATTGCACAGAAGGAGATGGTACATCAGCTTGTGGCCGAATGCCTTCGTCGACAGGCACCTCAACTCACTGGGGTCCCTACAACGACAATCAACAGGCCTTATCCCCCAGAGGTTGAAGCGGAGCTGCTACCTAGAGATTTGAAGCCACCAAAAATCCAATTCGATGGGACTGGGAGCGCGTTAAAGCACCTGGCATCATTCCACTATGCCATGGGCAATTGGGCGCACCATTCAAATTTTTGTCTTCGAATGTTTCCCAATACTCTGTCTGGCGATGCTTTCCAATGGTACATATCTCTCCCAACCGGCTCAGTGCAGACATGGGAAGAGATGAAGGAAATATTCACCTCCCGATTTGTTGATACTACACGAGATGTACAACTATCGGAATTATCTACCTTGTCCCAAAAGAAGGACGAGCCGGTTGAAGACTACATCACTAGATGGCAAAGGGCCGCTAACCGATGTCAAGCACCCCTATCTCAAGCAATGAAGGTCAATCTTTGCCGGAATGGCATCAAGACGGAAATCTCGTTGCTGATGAATGAACAGCTAAGTACATTTCAGGCCCTAGCTACAGAAGCTTGTCGAAAAGAGTATTTGTTGTCTCAACAAAAAGCTTGGAAGAAGGAGTCATCCGCAACTACTACATTTAAGAAGAAGAAAACTGGAGAGACCTCTGCGAACACCACGGAAGTTAAGAAGCAGCCAGATAAAGCAAAGCCGCCTGTAAAAGAGCAGCCTGCAAGACCCTTCCGAAGAGAGGAAATCCAATATGCCTTTGGAGAAGATGACGTGGAGACGCTATTCCAGCACCTCATGTCGACCGGGCTATTCGAGTTGCCTGCCCCAAAAAGGCCAGAAGAAGTTGGACGCACTTCTCACCAGCGATATTGCAGTTACCACCGATATGTCGGTCACCCCACTAAGAAGTGTTGGGATCTCCAAGCAATATTGCAAGATTACATCGACAAGGGGGTTATAAAACTCAGTCCTCCAGCGCAAGCTTCATCAAATGTTGTGACAATTGAGATAGCAGAAAAGGGTGATTGGGAAGTGGTTCGAAAACCACCAAGCCTAAGACGGACAAAAAGATGTCTCAAAGATTTATGCAGAAAAGACAAAAGAATAAGGGATAAGGCCATTCTCCCTTTCTTCTCAAGGCATTTGAGGCAATCCTCACGGGTGCAACCATTCATGATCATGGACTTTTTGCAGCCCGAGTTGCTATTCCCATTCTATCGACGGCTTGCTGGAAGATCACCTCGACCAGAAAAAGAAAGATACATTCTCGAGGAGTTACCAAATACAACTCCATGTGAGAATGGTCTGTTTTGGGACCTAGATAGCAACAACGGAGAAATCGAAACTTGCTATCATATAAATGCGTCTGCATCCAAGCCTGCAAAGCGGCGAAGAACTGCCTCGGTGCTCATCCCTAACTATACCAAGTTTGAAGTTGGGATGTCACCGGTAAACCACATCATCACGTATTTGCGAGAATCTCGACTTTTGCCAGCATCTTGGGAAACCAGAGTGGAATACTTCCGGTACTCACTGGGGGAATCAGTGATGTCTTGGTACCAAGATAATCATATCGAAGAAATTACCGAGTGGGTCATCTTGATAGATGCGTTCTTGGTCCGCTTCCTGTCAAGACAAAGAGAGCAGTTTCCTAGTAATTACTTGAGGGAAATACAATACAGTCAAGAATCTACTGCTCACTACATAAATTATCTCAGAGACAGTACGTGGAGCGATCCATTAGCCATATGGTTGCCTGAACCTGAAGTAGTCACAAAATACCTTTCAGATGCAGTGTGCCCTCCGACTGACAATGGGTACAAGACCTTTGGAGCTAAAACTTTCATAAAGGCAATCCGATGGGTCGGTAACGAACGCTTCAAACAAGAGGCAATCTTTAGCGACGCTGAAGGTTTTGGGAGGACGAATCAACTCCAAGTTCTGCACATGCTGCAGTTAAACAATGCGCCCATTCTTCGAGTGTTCCCTTTCTTAGCTAGGGAGTTAAGCTATGATTGGCCGTATATTCAGTTATTCCATGAGAATCATAAATATGCATTGCCGCACTTGTTTGATTATTCACTGGCGGTCTGTCAAATGGGGCAAACGGAAGAGTTTGCACTTGGGCACTTTGTTTTGAGCTTGGCCCATGACAGTTGTGCCCTTCTCTGGATCTCCTCGCTCCCCGAAGAAGCATTTGGTTCTTGGGAAGAGTTCGTTGATATGTTTATCCAAAGATTCCATGAATATGAAACAGAGTTCCCTCCGGAGATGATAGAAGTCATGCACCCCCTATCAGGAGAATCTCAATACGACTACATCTTGAGATGGATAAACTGCAGAATAATCAATCAAAAATTCGACAAAGAAGAAATCATGGTTCATCAGTGCATCAAGTCAATGAATGGGTATTTTCTTGAAATCCCAAAAATGCAGCCATTTTTCTCAGATGTACTACGGACATTGGCTACAAATATTCAGGACTCTGCCTCCTGCAATATGGTGCAAGTTGAAGAGGATGTTCTCGCAATTCTTCGATCTGGTCGAATCACACCAGAAAACAAGGGTAAAGCCCCGATACAAGAAAATCGTACCCAGCCAGAACAGCACATACCAGCCGATCATCGAAAATCCTCAGTAAGCTATGATGTCCTTGGACACTTGAAGCGACTCCCTGCTCGACTCAGTATTTACGATGCCTTGCAGTTGTCACAAGAAGCCAGGGATGCACTGGTGAGTGCTCTGACAGATGAAAATGTCCGTCTTGCTTACCTGGTCGACGCCGCTGAATGTGATGAGGTTATTTCATTCACCGATGAGGATATGTTGCTTGGAGACGTTAATCACAACCGACCCTTATATGTTACGGGCAACCTGGGCGGTGAACTGGTCAACAGAATCATGATCGATGCCGGGTCTGCAATTAATATCCTGCCCCTTCGAACACTCAGAAGGATCGGAATTTCTCCATCAGCGTTAAAAGACACTAGTGTGGTGATTCACGGATTTAATCAAGGGACTCAAAAGGCCATGGGCCTAATTGAGTTGGAACTAAGCATAGAAGATTTCTGCACCGAAATCCCGTGCTTTGTGATTAATGCCCCGACCTCATATAACTTGCTGTTAGGAAGGCCTTGGCTCCACAGTAATAAGATCATCGCATCAACGGTGCATCAATGCTTCAAGTACTGCAAGGATGGAGTCGAAAAAAGGATTTTTGCTGACCATAAACCATTCGCAACGGCAGAATCATTTTACTCTGATGCTAAGTATTATGACTTGGCATCTGCTGTCAACACATCAATGAAAGCAGTTGAAGCGACCACATGCGAAGGTCAGCAGGAGGTATCTCAGGCTCCCCCCGCCCCAGTAAGCACAAACATATTCTCAAATGGTGAGAAGATGGAAGGTCAAGGTCGTGGTCGAGGGCGCGGTCATGGACGAGGAACGACAGAACCGAGGGCTCAATTTCAAACCAAATTTGAAAATATGAGCCTCGATCCAGTACATCCACTACCACGACAACGACAGGGGGCAACCATACCACCTCCTACCAGCTATAGCAACACTGCTGCAGGATCACGGTTCTACTTGGACCTCGAAGTCCTGAAAAAGGTTGCTAAACTGCCTCGAGCCAATTCCCCTAGGTTTGAGGTGGATCTGGAAGCTCTTCGGAAATTCCGGAATCAGGCCAATGAGGAAGCCAAGTCACTTTACTGTGAGAGTGACGGAATGGCCACTGAGGCCGCTTACCAAAATCAAAAACCTAAGGAAACGCTCGATGAGGTTTTAGCAATGCTCGTGGGGTTTAATGTATCTGCTCCAAGTGTGTAGGAACCCCAAGATGAAAAATTTGCCCAAAAACATTTCATAAAGCAATATGGCAAGGTATACGGTAGCCCTAACAAATCCTCTTGTTTGCCCACGGCTAAGCTCAAGAAATGGGATTTCCATCGCTATAGCAGAGAAAGCAAGAAAATTATGGATTTGATGGGGTTCTATCCTGATGAACCACATTTATCAGGCCTCGGAAGTGACATCCCTGTCCCGTTATCCGAAATACCCCCTGGTTATCAAAAGGGAAACAAACGACTTGGCCTTGGGTATAAAGAAAAAGAAGACGGCAACTTCGCCACCACCTACTGCGTCTCCACAAGTGATGACTCCAACAATGATGAAGAGGCATTAATGGAACCAGAGGATGCTCCACCTGCGATTGAGGATGGAGGGCAGCCTACTATTGACGTACTTGAGGAATTCAATCTCGGGACTGAGGAAGACCCGAGACCCATTTTTATTGCCAAAAACTTGGCCGAAAAAGAAAAGGTGGCGCTGAGGCGGCTTTTAAGTGAATTCAAAGATGTTTTTGCTTGGGGGTATTCCGAAATGCCAGGACTCAACCCCGCGATTGCAATGCACCATCTGCATATTTCGCGGGATAAAAAGCCAGTCAAGCAAGCTCCGAGAAGATTTCGACCAGAGCTCGAAGAACAAATCATCAAGGAAGTTGAAAAACTCATTGATGCTGAATTCATTCGGGAAATCAAATTTCCAAAATGGATTTCTAGCATTGTTCCTGTCAAAAAGAAAAACGGGCAGATCCGCATTTGCGTAGATTTTCGAGATCTAAACGAAGCATGCCCTAAAGACGAATTTCCTCTTCCTTTCACTGATTTGCTAATCGACAGCACAGCTCTATACGACACATTTTCCTTTATGGATGGATATTCGGGATATAATCAAATCAAGATGGCTCCAGCAGATGAAGCCGCAACAGCATTTCGAACACCGATGGGTGTCTTTTGCTACAAAGTCATGCCTTTTGGTCTTAAGAATGCTGGCGCAACTTATCAAAGGGCCATGCAAAATATATTTCATGATGTGTTACACAAACATGTTGAGTGCTATGTCGATGACCTGGTTGTAAGGTCTGAAGGTCACAATAAGCATAAAGAAGATTTGAGATCGGTATTCTTGCGCCTAAGAAAGTATGATCTCAAGATGAATCCTCTCAAATGCGCATTCGGAGTATCATCTGGGAAATTCCTCGGGTTCATAATCCGCCAAAGGGGAATCGAGGTCGATCCACTCAAAACGGAAGCAATTCAAAATATGCCGCCTCCACGAAATCTCAGAGAGCTTAGGAGTCTGCAAGGCCAATTGTCGTATATCCGGCGTTTCATCTCCAACTTGTCCGGCCGATGCCAGCCTTTTCACAAGTTGATGAAAAAAGATACGACTTTCCAGTGGGACGCGAAATGCCAACAGGCCTTCGAAGCCATCAAAGAATTGCTGCAAAATCCTCCTGTTTTGACAACTCCAGTAAAAGGAAAGTCACTCATTCTCTATATTGCTGCCAGCCCACAATCACTGGGGGCATTGCTCGCACAAGAAAATGCCCAAGGCAAAGAACAAGCCGCCTATTATCTCAGTCGACGATTATTGCAAGCTGAATGCAATTATTCCTCGATCGAGAAGATTTGTCTAGCATTGGTTTTTGTGGCACAAAAGCTAAGACATTACTTCCTCGCGCATCAGATCATACTTATATCGAAGGCCGATCCCCTCAAGTTCCTGATCACTAAACCAATGCTTTCAGGACGCCTAGCAAAATGGTCACTGCTGCTGTCTGAGTTTGATATCAAATATGTGCCACGAAAGGCAGTGAAAGGACAAGTGTTAGCAGATTTCCTAGCAGCCCATCCGCTTGAAGAAGAATTTCCCATCTTAGAAAACCTACCTGATGAGAAAGTTTTCTACGCAAATGATGATCCAATGTGGCAAATGTATTTCGATGGCGCTTCCAAGCCATCCGGAGCCGGTGTCGGAATTGTCGTAGTCTCCCCTCATAAAGACTTATTCCCGCACTCATATTTTCTTGGAAGGAGCACAACAAATAATGAAGCTGAGTATGAGGCATTACTCATCGGCATGGAACTTCTTCTGCAATCAGATATTTTATTTGTGCGAATATTTGGGGACTCTGAATTGGTTATCAAACAGTTAAATAATCAATACGAAGTACACCAGCCCCATTTGCGAAAATATTATGACAAAGCTCAAACTTTATTGGCAAGGTTCGAAATGGTTTCGGTTGAGCATGTTCCTCGGTCAGAAAATGTAGTTGCTGATGCATTATCAAAGTTAGCCAGTATCCTTGCTTTCAATGAGCTTGATGACATGACAGTTCGAGTACAAAGACTAGAAAATGACGAAGAGCTCCAAGTAAATCAAATTGGACGGTGTGTATCTGAGGTAACTACAAACAATGATGACTGGCGCATCCCTATCATTAACTACCTCAAATATGGCATTGAACCAGATGATCCAAGCACGAGGAAGTCATTGAGAAAGGCTGCTTCACGATATACTGTGTTTCAAGACGATTTGTACCGGATTGCTTTTGATGGGCTTTGGCTTCGCTGTATTGACGGAAATGATATATGTCAAGTTCTTCAAGAGACGCACTCCAGCGAGTGCGGCGCCCACCAATCTGGACGTCGTCTTTATCATAGGATCAAAAAGTTGGGCTATTATTGGCCCACAATGGTCCAAGACTCCATCAATTTTGCAAAATCCTGTGAAGCCTGCCAAATGCATGGAGATATTTATCATATTCCTGCTTCAGTAATGTCTCCAGCACCTATTTCATGGCCTTTCTCTTGGTGGGGTTTTGATATTGTCGGTCCAATAAACCCGTCGTCATCTAAAGGACACCTTCATATTTTAGCCGCTACGGATTATTTCTCCAAATGGGCAGAAGCTAAAGCTTACAAGAGAGTCCGAGCGCAAGAGGTGGTTGAATTTATCAAGCACAAAATCATCTACCGTTATGGTGTTCCCTATCAAATCACCTCAGATAATGGCACGCCATTCAAAAACGATAAAGTAAATCAGTTATGCCGAAGGTTTGGAATCAAACAAGTGTTCTCATCGCCCTATTACCCACAAGGGAATGGTCAAGCAGAGGCATTTAACAAAAATATTATTCGAATCCTCAAAAGGACCACTGTGAAAAATAAGCGTGATTGGCACGAGAGGTTACCCGAAGCATTGTGGGCCTACAGAACCACACATCGAACTGCAACAGGAGCAACACCATATTCATTGCTCTTTGGCACGGAAGCGGTTTTACCAGTGGAAATTCAGTTAGCATCTTTGAGGGTTGCCATCCATTCTGGGTTAACCACTGAACAGCAAGCCAAACTTCGCTTCGACGAGCTCGAGGCACTAGACGAGAAACGAGTTCAAGCATGGCAACGGATCGAACTCTATCAAGCTCGAATGGTCGAAGCATACAATAAAGTCGTGAGGCATCGCTCATTCAAAAGAGGAGATTTGGTGCTAAAGCTACGCACAGAGCTTATGGTCGGGGGCAAACTTACCGGCAAATTCGAGCCTAAATGGGAAGGACCTTACATCATTGAAAGGGTCTATGGCAATGGCACATATGAAGTTACTAATTGCGAAAATCAAGTGAAAGCAACTGTAAATGGGAATTACCTAAAAAGATATTATCCATAAAAGTTACAACAGGAGTCGTACATCAAAATTTTGTAAGAAAATCTCTACAGTCTCCCTTGTAGAAGGAAAGGACTCCTTCAAAACTCGGATAGAGTTCACTACATCAGCAGGAGGAACTGTATACGCCCGCAACTCTTCGACTTTAGCCTCCATAGAAGAAATATCCCGACTCTCTGAATCAATTCTTACTTTGTAGAGGTCAACTTCAGCCTGAAGATCGTTGGAGGTAGAAATCAACGAATTTAGTCTACTTCTATCCACAAAGATAGAAGTGACAATACGACGAACCTCGGCCTGTTTGGCCGCTATGGAAGATCGAATCTCCTCAGCAATCATCTTTTTACTTTCCATCTCCTTTGCAACCTGAAAGTTACGTTCCTTAAGTTGAGCAAGGCTATCTCTACATTTGGCGAGGTCGACTTCTGCGGACGCTAGATCTTCTGCAGAAACCAAGGGTCGTGCAGCAGCCTCAAGCTCGTGCCAATGGGCACGCAACTTCTCAAGTGAAAGTATAACATCACCAAAACCAGAAACGTGAAGTTGGAGCCTATCCAAGACCATGGAAAAGTCTTCACAAATATCCAACGCGTCGGTGATATCATCAGGAGAATTCATGTCCCCCAAAGAAGAGATGATGCACCCCTTGAATTGTGCTATTGCGCGCCTCAAACGTTTGAGATCCCGTTGCTCTAACTGCTCCGCCCCGATCACCTTGAAAGTTGAAAAGAAATGATGCAAAGGATCCAAGAAGCGATCTTTGACATCAGGAAGCTGACGAGCCCCACTTGAGCTTGCGCCAGTGCTAGGACCGGTTGAACTAAAGTGAGGACCACTTGAGCGACTAGGACCCAAGGCTGAAAAGTATAAGTCAAGATGTCAGAACAGCGAGTTAACTAGGCGAAAAGCCAAAATACAAATACCTGGTGATATAGGAGAAACAGGCAATGGCCCTATCGGTGTCGAATTCTCCCCGCCATGAGCATCGTCATCAGATACTTCGACAACTAAGACAGCTATCAAAAAAAAAAAAAAAAAAATGTAAGAGAAGAGAACTACCACAGGTCACAACTCTATTACAAAGTATGAAGTTGCTTATGCTTTAGTCCCAACAATTAAAATGCTCCTCTTAAGAACCAAGCAGTGGCCGTCAAATCTGAAATAAAAAGCCAATAGAACTCGTGAGCGGGCCATTTCAAAAAATAAATAAATAAATAAATAAAAATAAATAAATAAAAAAATAAATAAAAATAAAAATAAAATAATAATAATAATAATAAATAAATAAAATAAAATAAAATAATAAAAAATAATAATAAAAAAAAATAAAAATAAATAAAAATAAATAATAATAATAATAAAAATAAAAAAATCTCATTACGCCATAAGTCAAGAGAAGCCTGCCAGACAACATGTCAGGAATCACGCCTTTACAAGTGGCCCACGACGTCATAATTCCTGAGGGGGCATTTGATGAGGTATATTTTTAGCCATGGGTCTATTATGATAATAATAATAAAAATAAATAAATAAATAATAATAATAATAAATAAATAAAAAGGGGAGATTTATTATGAAATCTCAGATAGCTAAAGACTTTGTAAAAAAAAAAAAAAAAAAAAAAAAGCCCAACAATATTCCTGTGAAGCTTTCGCATTTCTAATATGTTGCGCAGGCACAGGGAGTAAAAATATAAATGTATATATATATTTACGGAAACCTGAGCCCAATGATATTAGTTCAAGCACATGATGAAACATACAAGGCCCGTAAAATTCTCAGCCACTTAAAAAGAACAGAGCTGAGAAATACTTATAAAATGGCCAAGAGACTGTTGCCCGCTTAAACCCGCGGAACTAGACTACAATGGATCAAAAGGGCTGCAGGTGTCAGAGATATAGGCATAGCCAATGAGAATGGAAAGCTCGGCGGGAGCACTTTACATAGAATTAGAAGTCCCTGACAAAGCATAATTGGTACGCAACAAAAATGTACAAATTTCAAATCAAAATTGTGCTCATCCAATAACAGCATATCATTGATATAATTTTTCATTGGTAAAAAAAATATATATATATATATAATAATAATAATAATTAAAATTAAAATTAAAAATTAAAAATAAAAATAAAAAAATAAAATAAAAATAAATAATAAGGTCGCCATTAAGAAAGTGCGGAAGCACCTGAGTAGGCAAAACGGGAACGAAGTGCCTGCCTATTCGAGAACCCTTCCAAAACCCTCCCGCATTTTTTTCACCTCGTCGCAGAAAATGTCGGGCCATGTTTCAGATCCCGACGGAGCTCTCGTCCCATTCTTATCGGCGGTCAGAGATCCGGTCGTCTATCCCCTTCACCACGGCCTCAAACCTCCAGTAGCTCATCTCTCCATCTCCTGGTCCCGAGGGAATTCTCTTAACATCGCCTTCTTCCGAAAATCAACTACAGAACCGGGCGACGAGATCAGCGGGAAAGTTCTCGAGGTGAAGCTCGATGTGGGGGATGTTGAGATAAATGGTGCGCAAAAGCAGAGAATTGCATATAAACCAGCGCCGGCTTTTGCTCTCCTTCAGAGCCGTCGTAATGCATTCTTGGCAGCTTCGAGAATGGCGTTTGGTTCACCTTCACTTCGCGCTGAATGGTGGCAGCATATTATGGAATACAACAAACATATAAGTTTTCTTTTGTGAGCTCAGAGATGTACTGACTCAGTGATCAAGGACCCGAAGATGGTTATAAAGTCAGATGAGAAGCCAACCTGTTTGAAGGCAGTATGGGAACTGATGGGCGTATTTTATGTGGACAAGCAATCCATGGCTTGGCTGCCAGAGCAGCTTATTGATTGGTTAGCAGATTATGATGGCCTTCTTTCAAGTACGGAGACAACGGTTCATTCAAAGCTTGTGAAGCTGCAACAGAAACTTGTCAATTTACAGATTGTTGAGGATGATCCTGAATACTGGATGGGATGTCATCAGCACTAGCAGTTGGTTGGCTTGACGTAGTAGTAAAACTGTTGAGGTTTCATGGTTCTTATCACCTTGATCAGATTGGCAGTCGTGAGACAGAAAATGGACTGGTGGAGGCAGTCGCTGTTCTGGTGTCGACCATGCCTCGCATGCGCTCGGAGTTAGCTGCTGAAAGATCAGGCCAACGCTTTAAGACTAAGCCTGATCTTATGAAGGCATGGGAGACATGACACGGACCAGATAGCAGGCTCTGTTGCTGAACAGCCTTTCGGCAGAAAACAGATAACTTGCGGTTCAAGCGAAGTTATTCGTTTGCTCGAGGAAGAGGGTGACGTGTAATGGGCAATACAGTCGCTTGAACGGCGAAATATCTGAACGGCAATGAAGTTCCGCGGGAACGCTTTTATTGAAATAGTTCCGCGGAAATGCACATCGCGAAATAGAGTTCCGCGGCAAGAGTTCTCCGATTAAGCCACGTGCAACGAAGTTCCGCGGGAATATTTTCTTACCCGCGGAACCGTAGTTGAACAGCAAAGACGCTGCACCCGATAGATACCCGCGGAACCTCGGTGTCAAAGCACTCAAACCGCGGAACCAATGCAACCAAGGACACGTGGAAGAAGGTTGCCAGTTCCGCGGAAACACTTCTACAAAATTGCCTGCGTCGTCCAAGGCCTATAAATAGAACCCTCGCACGGAAAAAAAAAGGGGAGTTGAAGCGGGCAACTACGGCAAGAGGAGACGGAACTCTGAAGAAGAGCATTTCCGTCCTTTCTTCCGATAGAGAACGTAAGTTCTCAAGTTTATTTTTATTTTATTTTTTATTGTATTTTATATTATTTTCAAAAAAAAAAAAAGAAACTACTTTTCCCAACGTGGATACTCCCCGACTGGCGGGTTGAATTGACACACGGGTTAAGTATATTTTCTCTTTTAAAAATAAAATAAAAATATATATGTGTATATTATATATATATATAAATATATATACACATATATATATTATTTTCAAAAAAAACTACTTTTCCCAACGTGGATACTCCCCGACTGGCGGGTTGAATTGACACACGGGTTAAGTATATTTTCTCCTTTAAAAATAGAATAAAAATATATATATGTGTATTTTCTATATATAAAAATATATATATATATACATATATACACATATATTATTTTCAAAAATTACTTTTCCCAACGTGGATACTCCCCGACTGGCGGGTTGAATTGACACGCGGGTTAAGTATTTTTCTCCTTTAAAAATAAAAATATATATGTGTGTATTCTCTATATATATAAAAATATATACATACATACATATATATTATTTTCAAAAAGATCACTTTTCCCAACGTGGATACTCCCCGACTGGCGGGTTGAATTGACACGCGGGTTAAGTATTTTTCTCCTTTAAAAATAAAATAAATATATATATGTGTGTATTTTCTATATATAAATATAAATATATATATATATACATAAAGCTACGGATTATAAAATATATATATAAGGGCCGGGGTCCCGGGATTTCACGGGTGGCCGTAAAATATATATATATATACATAAAGCTACGTATTTTTATATATATATACAACAATATATATAAAAGGGCCCGGGGTCTCGGGATTTCACGGGCCGTCGTATATATATGTATACATATATATAAAACTACGAATTTTCATGATAAAAATATATATATATATATATATAACAATATATATAAGGGCCGGGGTCCCGGGATTTCACGGGTGGCCGTAAAAAATATATATATATACATAAAGCTACGTATTTTTATATATATATACAACAATATATATAAAAGGGCCCGGGGTCTCGGGATTTCACGGGCCGTCGTATATATATGTATACATATATATAAAACTACGAATTTTCATGATAAAAATATATATATATATAACAATATATATAAGGGCCCGGGGTCCCGGGATCCCATTAGGCACGCCACACACACACGTGCGCGCGCCATACGGATACACACACATACACACACACACACACATATATATATGTATATGAAGGCCCCGGGAACCTGGCGTCTCAGGGGCACGCCTCATATATATATACATACTTATATATATTCACGTCCCCTTTTTACAATAATAAAAAAAAATGTAGTGACATATCAATATATATAAAAAGCCCCGAAAAACGTATGTATTATACATATGGGCTTCCAAAATATATATATTATTTTCTAAAATATATATATATTAAAAGACCATTCCAAAAATTAATATTTTGATTATATAGACGTCCCGCGGGCGTCCAAAAATCAAGATTTTATTTTCTAAAATTATATAGACGTCCCGCGGGCGTCCAAAAATCAAGATTTTGATTTTCTAAAATTATATAGACGTCCCGCGGGCATTCAAAAATTAAGATTTTGATTTCTAAAAATATATAGATGTCCCGCGGGCGTTCAAAAATTAAGATTTTGATTTCTAAAAATATATAGATGTCCCGCGGGCGTCCAAAAATCATGATTTTGTGTTCTAAAATTATATAGACGTCCCGCGGGCGTCCAAAAATCAAGATTTTGTTTTCTAAAATTATATAGACGTCCCGCGGGTGTCCAAAAATCAAAATTTTGTTTTCTAAAATTATATAGACGTCTCGCGGGCGTCCAAAAATCAAGATTTTGTTTTCTAAAATTATATAGGACGTCCCGCGGGCATTCAAAAATTAAGATTTTGATTTCTAAAAATATATAGATGTCCCGCGGGCGTCCAAAAATCAAGATTTTGTGTTCTAAAATTATATAGACGTCCCGCGGGCGTCCAAAAATCAAGATTTTGTGTTCTAAAATTATATAGACGTCCCGCGGGCGTCCAAAAATTAAAATTTTGATTTTTAAAAATATATAGATGACCCGCGGGCATTCAAAAATTAAGATTTTGTTTTCTAAAAACATATATGACCCGCGGGCCTTCAAAAATGAATATTTTATTTTCCAAAAAATATATATGTCTCGCGGACCTTCAAAGATATATATATATTTTATATACACATATATCTTAGAAGACTTTCAAATATATATATATATATATAATTATGTATTTTTCCCCGAGTAAATACTCTCCGGGAAGTGAGCTGAGTTGATACACGGGTGAATGACCTCTTTGCTCAACCCGAGCCTTAATAGGCCTAAAAACTTCCAGCAAACCCAAGATAGCTCCAAACTCTCCAAAAAAAAAAGCCCAAGATGGCTCAAAAATCTCCAATAAGCCAACTCGGCCCCAAAATTCTTCAACCCGAGCCTTGATGGGCCCCAAAACTTTCGGCAAGTCCAAGATGACTTAAAATCCTTCAACAAGTCCTCTTGAGCCCAAAATCCCTCAACAAGCCCAGTTGGGCCCAAACCTCCTCAAATGGTCAAAGTTGACCCAAAAATACTTTTAAAATTTGGTTTAATCCATTTCTTGGTAAAACCACCCAATTATTCAATCCAGAGACTGAATGCGGGAGACGCTGGTTTCTTATATAGAAGCTGAAAGCGGGACACGCTGGTCTGCTGTGTAAATCCAGAAGCTAAGAGCGCACTTAGTTTGCTGTGTAGGGTCACTGGTGTCGCCGACGGGCCCCTCACTAGTTCCCAAACCGAGTCATCGCTGGTCGACGGGCTAAGCGTAAACTCACATTTAAGTCATGGCGCGTGGCGTCGTGTACCTCATATTTAAGTCATGGCGCGTGGCGTCATGTACTTCATATTTGAGATATGGCGCGTGGCGTCATATACCTCACATTCGAGTCACGGCGCGGGGCGAAGTGTACTCACTTATTTTTATATTTTTGTCAGACACGATTTTTCGTGCACTTGTAAAGACGTAGAAGGATCTTCTACGCACTTTATTATTATTAAGCATTTTTTTTATGGACCATTGTATTCAGCTCTTTTAATCAAGGGTTTTCTCGATTGGAGATGTAAAATCAGAATGTGGAACACAATGCAAAATATTTCTGTGATGTACTTTTCGGACTCGGTTAAAGAATTAGATGCTTTAAAATTTTGCTGGGAAATTAATTAAGCATTTATTTTCAAAGCCGTAGGAAAACAATTTTATCTTTAACCAAGTTTATGAAATTTTTTTCTCACGAGGCCGGAACAATTAACGAATTAGACCCAAAATCAAACACCTAGTTCCTCGTTCGATCTACACAATTTAAAATCGTGTCACCTAATTTGTGCAAAGAAATAATAATATTTTGCATTTTTCAAGATTGATTATTAAAAAAATTATTATAATTACAGTAAACAAGAGAATATTACTTTCGCAGCTATTCAGTATTATTCTCTAATTTCTCTTAATTGAAAAATTCGTTTTAATGGGAAAATAATTATAAAATACATTTTAGAATCAATTAATTAATAAGAAAATAATGCTAAAATACATTTCTAAATTATTAAAGCCATGTAATAATATTCTTAACTGTTATATCTCATTTTTTATAATTTCTCATATTTTTGTGTGATTTCTTTCAAATATTCACGCATTTTCACATGTACAATAATTTCAATAATTCAAAGAAACACCAAATAGTAGAAACCATTTATGAAAAATTTCAAATTCTATCATGTCGTTATTTTATCCATCTAGTAGTACTTTCAAATCAAAATACATTATATTAAAATTTTCATGCATTTTGACAAGTAAATACCAAATAATTGAGACAATGTAAAAATATTAACGAATTAGACCCAAAATCAAACACCTAGTTCCTCGTTCGATCTACAAAATTTAAAATCGTCTCACCTAATTTGTGCAAAGAAATAATAATATTTGTCATATTTCATGATTGATTATTAAAAAATTTATTATAATTACAGTAAAAAAGAGAATATTACTATTGCAGCTTTTCAGTATTATTCTCTAATTTCTCTTAATTGAATAATTCATTTTAATGGGAAAATAATTATAAAATAAATTTTAGAATGAAATAATTAATAAGAAAATAATGCTAAAATACATTTTTAAATTAATAAAGCCACGTAATAATATTCTTAACTGTTATCTCTCATTTTTTATAATTTCTCATATTTTTGTGTGATTACTTTCAAATTTTCATGCATATTCAGATGTACAATAATTTCAATAATTCAAACAAACACCAAATATTAGAAACCATTTATGAAAAATTTCAAATTCTGTCATGACGTTATTTTATCCATCTAGTAGTACTTTCATATCAAAATACATTATATTATAATTTTCATGCATTTTGACAAGTAAATACCAAATAATTGAGACAATGTAAAAATATTAACGAATTAGACCCAAAATCAAACACCTAGTTCCTCGTTCGATCTACAAAATTTAAAATCGTCTCACCTAATTTGTGCAAAGAAATAATAATATTTGTCATATTTCATGATTGATTATTAAAAAATTTATTATAATCACAGTAAAAAAGAGAATATTACTATTGCAGCTTTTCAGTATTATTCTCTAATTTCTCTTAATTGAATAATTCATTTTAATGGGAAAATAATTATAAAATAAATTTTAGAATGAAATAATTAATAAGAAAATAATGCTAAAATACATTTTTAAATTAATAAAGCCACGTAATAATATTCTTAACTGTTATCTCTCATTTTTTATAATTTCTCATATTTTTGTGTGATTACTTTCAAATTTTCATGCATATTCAGATGTACAATAATTTCAATAATTCAAACAAACACCAAATATTAGAAACCATTTATGAAAAATTTCAAATTCTGTCATGACGTTATTTTATCCATCTAGTAGTACTTTCAAATCAAAATACATTATATTAAAATTTTCATGCATTTTGACAAGTAAATACCAAATAATTGAGACAATGTAAAAATATTAACGAATTAGACCCAAAATCAAACACCTAGTTCCTCGTTCCATCTACAAAATTTAAAATCGTCTCACCTAATTTGTGCAAAGAAATAATAATATTTGTCATATTTCATGATTGATTATTAAAAAATATATTATAATTACAGTAAACAAGAGAATATTACTTTCGCAGCTTTTCAGTATTATTCTCTAATTTCTCTTAATTGAATAATTCATTTTAATGGGAAAATAATTATAAAATACATTTTAGAATCAAATAATTAAAAAGAAAATAATGCTAAAATACATTTTTAAATTAATAAAGCCATGTAATAATATTCTTAATTGTTATCTCTCATTTTTTATAATTTATCATATTTTTGTGTGATTACTTTCAAATTTTCATGCATTTTCAGATGTACAATAATTTCAATAATTCAAACAAACACCAAATATTAGAAACCATTTATGAAAAATTTCAAATTCTGTCATGACGTTATTTTATCCATCTAGTAGTACTTTCATATCAAAATACATTATATTATAATTTTGATGCATTTTGACAAGTAAATACCAAATAATTGAGACAATGTAAAAATATTAACGAATTAGACCCAAAATCAAACACCTAGTTCCTCGTTCGATCTACAAAATTTAAAATCGTCTCACCTAATTTGTGCAAAGAAATAATAATATTTGTCATATTTCATGATTGATTATTAATAAAATTATTATAATTACAGTAAACAAGAGAATATTACTTTCGCAGCTATTCAGTATTATTCTCTAATTTCTCTTAATTGAAAAATTCGTTTTAATGGGAAAATAATTATAAAATACATTTTAGAATCAATTAATTAATAAGAAAATAATGCTAAAATACATTTCTAAATTATTAAAGCCATGTAATAATATTCTTAACTGTTATATCTCATTTTTTATAATTTCTCATATTTTTGTGTGATTTCATTCAAATATTCACGCATTTTCACATGTACAATAATTTCAATAAATCAAAGAAACACCAAATAGTAGAAACCATTTATGAAAAATTTCAAATTCTATCATGTCGTTATTTTATCCATCTAGTAGTACTTTCAAATCAAAATACATTATATTAAAATTTTCATGCATTTTGACAAGTAAATACCAAATAATTGAGACAATGTAAAAATATTAACGAATTAGACCCAAAATCAAACACCTAGTTCCTCGTTCCATCTACAAAATTTAAAATCGTCTCACCTAATTTGTGCAAAGAAATAATAATATTTTGCATTTTTCAAGATTGATTATTAAAAAAATTATTATAATTACAGTAAACAAGAGAATATTACTTTCGCAGCTATTCAGTATTATTCTCTAATTTCTCTTAATTGAAAAATTCGTTTTAATGGGAAAATAATTATAAAATACATTTTAGAATCAATTAATTAATAAGAAAATAATGCTAAAATACATTTCTAAATTATTAAAGCCATGTAATAATATTCTTAACTGTTATATCTCATTTTTTATAATTTCTCATATTTTTGTGTGATTTCTTTCAAATATTCACGCATTTTCACATGTACAATAATTTCAATAATTCAAAGAAACACCAAATAGTAGAAACCATTTATGAAAAATTTCAAATTCTATCATGTCGTTATTTTATCCATCTAGTAGTACTTTCAAATCAAAATACATTATATTAAAATTTTCATGCATTTTGACAAGTAAATACCAAATAATTGAGATAATGTAAAAATATAACGAATTAGACCCAAAATCAAACACCTAGTTCCTCGTTCGATCTACAAAATTTAAAATCGTCTCACCTAATTTGTGCAAAGAAATAATAATATTTGTCATATTTCATGATTGATTATTAAAAAATTTATTATAATTACAGTAAAAAAGAGAATATTACTTTCGCAGCTATTCAGTATTATTCTCTAATTTCTCTTAATTGAATAATTCATTTTAATGGGAAAATAATTATAAAATACATTTTAGAATGAAATAATTAATAAGAAAATAATGCTAAAATACATTTTTAAATTAATAAAGCCACGTAATAATATTCTTAACTGTTATCTCTCATTTTTTATAATTTCTCATATTTTTGTGTGATTACTTTCAAATTTTCATGCATATTCAGATGTACAATAATTTCAATAATTCAAACATACACCAAATATTAGAAACCATTTATGAAAAATTTCAAATTCTGTCATGACGTTATTTTATCCATCTAGTAGTACTTTCAAATCAAAATACATTATATTAAAATTTTCATGCATTTTGACAAGTAAATACCAAATAATTGAGACAATGTAAAAATATTAACGAATTAGACCCAAAATCAAACACCTAGTTCCTCGTTCCATCTACAAAATTTAAAATCGTCTCACCTAATTTGTGCAAAGAAATAATAATATTTGTCATATTTCATGATTGATTATTAAAAAATATATTATAATTACAGTAAACAAGAGAATATTACTTTCGCAGCTTTTCAGTATTATTCTCTAATTTCTCTTAATTGAATAATTCATTTTAATGGGAAAATAATTATAAAATACATTTTAGAATCAAATAATTAAAAAGAAAATAATGCTAAAATACATTTTTAAATTAATAAAGCCATGTAATAATATTCTTAATTGTTATCTCTCATTTTTTATAATTTATCATATTTTTGTGTGATTACTTTCAAATTTTCATGCATTTTCAGATGTACAATAATTTCAATAATTCAAACAAACACCAAATATTAGAAACCATTTATGAAAAATTTCAAATTCTGTCATGACGTTATTTTATCCATCTAGTAGTACTTTCATATCAAAATACATTATATTATAATTTTCATGCATTTTGACAAGTAAATACCAAATAATTGAGACAATGTAAAAATATTAACGAATTAGACCCAAAATCAAACACCTAGTTCCTCGTTCGATCTACAAAATTTAAAATCGTCTCACCTAATTTGTGCAAAGAAATAATAATATTTGTCATATTTCATGATTGATTATTAAAAATTTTATTATAATTACAGTAAACAAGAGAATATTACATTCGCAGCTTTTCAATATTATTCTCTAATTTCTCTTAATTGAATAATTCATTTTAATGGGAAAGTAATTATAAAATACATTTTAGAATGAAATAATTAATAAGAAAATAATGCTAAAATACATTTTTAAATTAATAAAGCCACGTAATAATATTCTTAATTGTTATCTCTCATTTTTTATAATTTCTCATATTTTTGTGTGATTACTTTCAAATTTTCATGCATATTCAGATGTACAATAATTTCAATAATTCAAACAAACACCAAATATTAGAAACCATTTATGAAAAATTTCAAATTCTGTCATGACGTTATTTTATCCATCTAGTAGTACTTTCATATCAAAATACATTATATTATCATTTTCATGCATTTTGACAACTAAATACCAAATAATTGAGATAATATAAAAATATTAACGAATTAGACCCAAAATCAAACACCTAGTTCCTCGTTCGATCTACACAATTTAAAATCGTTTCACCAAATTTGTGCAAAGAAATAATAATATTTTGCATATTTCAAGATTGATTATTAAAAAATTTATTATAATTACAGTAAACAAGAGAATATTACTTTCGCAGCTATTCAGTATTATTCTCTAATTTCTCTTAATTGAAAAATTCGTTTTAATGGGAAAATAATTATAAAATACATTTTAGAATCAAATAATTAATAAGAAATTAATGCTAAAATACATTTCTAAATTATTAAAGCCATGTAATAATATTGTTAACTGTTATCTCTCATTTTTTATAATTTCTCATATTTTCGTGTGATTACTTTCAAATTTTCACGCATTTTCAGATGTACAACAATTTCAATAATTCAAATAAACACCAAATATTAGAAATCATTTATGAAAAATTTCAAATTCTATCATGACGTTATTTTATCCATCTAGTAGTACTTTCATATCAAAATACATTATATTATAATTTTCAAGCATTTTGACAACTAAATACCAAATAATTGAGATAATCTAAAAATATTAACGAATTAGACCCAAAATCAAACACCTAGTTCCTCGTTCGATCTACACAATTTAAAATCGAGTCACCTAATTTGTGCAAAGAAATAATAATATTTTGCATTTTTCAAGATTGATTATTAAAAAAATTATTATAATTACAGTAAACAAGAGAATATTACTTTCGCAGCTATTCAGTATTATTCTCTAATTTCTCTTAATTGAAAAATTCGTTTTAATGGGAAAATAATTATAAAATACATTTTAGAATCAATTAATTAATAAGAAAATAATGCTAAAATACATTTCTAAATTATTAAAGCCATGTAATAATATTCTTAACTGTTATATCTCATTTTTTATAATTTCTCATATTTTTGTGTGATTTCTTTCAAATATTCACGCATTTTCACATGTACAATAATTTCAATAATTCAAAGAAACACCAAATAGTAGAAACCATTTATGAAAAATTTCAAATTCTATCATGTCGTTATTTTATCCATCTAGTAGTACTTTCAAATCAAAATACATTATATTAAAATTTTCATGCATTTTGACAAGTAAATACCAAATAATTGAGACAATGTAAAAATATTAACGAATTAGACCCAAAATCAAACACCTAGTTCCTCGTTCGATCTACAAAATTTAAAATCGTCTCACCTAATTTGTGCAAAGAAATAATAATATTTGTCATATTTCATGATTGATTATTAAAAAATTTATTATAATTACAGTAAACAAGAGAATATTACTTTCGCAGCTTTTCAGTATTATTCTCTAATTTCTCTTAATTGAATAATTCATTTTAATGGGAAAATAATTATAAAATACATTTTAGAATGAAATAATTAATAGAAAATAATGCTAAAATACATTTTTAAATTAATAAAGCCACGTAATAATATTCTTAATTGTTATCTCTCATTTTTTATAATTTCTCATATTTTTGTGTGATTACTTTCAAATTTTCATGCATATTCAGATGTACAATAATTTCAATAATTCAAACAAACACCAAATATTAGAAACCATTTATGAAAAATTTCAAATTCTGTCATGACGTTATTTTATCCATCTAGTAGTACTTTCATATCAAAATACATTATATTATAATTTTCATGCATTTTGACAAGTAAATACCAAATAATTGAGACAATGTAAAAATATTAACAAATTAGACCCAAAATCAAACACCTAGTTCCTCGTTCGATCTACAAAATTTAAAATCGTCTCACCTAATTTGTGCAAAGAAATAATAATATTTGTCATATTTCATGATTGATTATTAAAAAATTTATTATAATTACAGTAAAAAAGAGAATATTACTTTCGCAGCTTTTCAGTATTATTCTCTAATTTCTCTTAATTGAATAATTCATTTTAATGGGAAAATAATTATAAAATACATTTTAGAATGAAATAATTAATAAGAAAATAATGCTAAAATACATTTTTAAATTAATAAAGCCACGTAATAATATTCTTAATTGTTATCTCTCATTTTTTATAATTTCTCATATTTTTGTGTGATTACTTTCAAATTTTCATGCATATTCAGATGTACAATAATTTCAATAATTCAAACAAACACCAAATATTAGAAACCATTTATGAAAAATTTCAAATTCTGTCATGACGTTATTTTATCCATCTAGTAGTACTTTCATATCAAAATACATTATATTATAATTTTCATGCATTTTGACAACTAAATACCAAATAATTGAGACAATGTAAAAATATTAAAGAATTAGACCCAAAATCAAACACCTAGTTCCTCGTTCGATCTACAAAATTTAAAATCGTCTCACCTAATTTGTGCAAAGAAATAATAATATTTGTCATATTTCATGATTGATTATTAAAAAATTTATTATAATTACAGTAAACAAGAGAATATTACTTTCGCAGCTATTCAGTATTATTCTCTAATTTCTCTTAATTGAATAATTCATTTTAATGGGAAAATAATTATAAAATACATTTTAGAATGAAATAATTAATAAGAAAATAATGCTAAAATACATTCTTAAATTAATAAAGCCACGTAATAATATTCTTAATTGTTATCTCTCATTTTTTATAATTTCTCATATTTTTGTGTGATTACTTTCAAATTTTCATGCATATTCAGATGTACAATAATTTCAATAATTCAAACAAACACCAAATATTAGAAACCATTTATGAAAAATTTCAAATTCTGTCATGACGTTATTTTATCCATCTAGTAGTACTTTCATATCAAAATACATTATATTATAATTTTCATGCATTTTGACAACTAAATACCAAATAATTGAGACAATGTAAAAATATTAAAGAATTAGACCCAAAATCAACACCTAGTTCCTCGTTCGATCTACAAAATTTAAAATCGTCTCACCTAATTTGTGCAAAGAAATAATAATATTTGTCATATTTCATGATTGATTATTAAAAAATTTATTATAATTACAGTAAACAAGAGAATATTACTTTCGCAGCTATTCAGTATTATTCTCTAATTTCTCTTAATTGAAAAATTCGTTTTAATTGGAAAATAAATTATAAAATACATTTTAGAATCAAATAATTAATAAGAAAATAATGCTAAAATACATTTCTAAATTATTAAAGCCATGTAATAATATTCTTAACTGTTATATCTCATTTTTTATAATTTCTCATATTTTTGTGTGATTTCTTTCAAATATTCACGCATTTTCACATGTACAATAATTTCAATAATTCAAAGAAACACCAAATAGTAGAAACCATTTATGAAAAATTTCAAATTCTATCATGTCGTTATTTTATCCATCTAGTAGTACTTTCAAATCAAAATACATTATATTAAAATTTTCATGCATTTTGACAAGTAAATACCAAATAATTGAGACAATGTAAAAATATTAAAGAATTAGACCCAAAATCAAACACCTAGTTCCTCGTTCGATCTACAAAATTTAAAATCGTCTCACCTAATTTGTCCAAAGAAATAATAATATTTCTCATATTTCAAGATTGATTATTAAAAATTTTATTATAATTACAGTAAACAAGAGAATATGGCTTTCGCAGCTATTCAGTATTATTCTCTAATTTCTCTTAATTGAAAACTTCGTTTTAAAGGGAAAATAATTATAAAATACATTTTAGAATCAAATAATTAATAAGAAAGTAATGCTAAAATACATTTCTAAATTATTAAAGCCATGTAATAATATTCTTAACTGTTATATCTCATTTTTTATAATTTCTCATATTTTTGTGTGATTTCTTTCAAATATTCACGCATTTTCACATGTACAATAATTTCAATAATTCAAAGAAACACCAAATAGTAGAAACCATTTATGAAAAATTTCAAATTCTATCATGTCGTTATTTTATCCATCTAGTAGTACTTTCAAATCAAAATACATTATATTAAAATTTTCATGCATTTTGACAAGTAAATACCAAATAATTGAGACAATGTAAAAATATTAACGAATTAGACCCAAAATCAAACACCTAGTTCCTCGTTCGATCTACAAAATTTAAAATCGTCTCACCTAATTTGTGCAAAGAAATAATAATATTTCTCATATTTCAAGATTGATTATTAAAAAATTTATTATAATTACAGTAAACAGGAGAATATTACTTTCGCAGCTATTCAGTATTATTCTCTAATTTCTCTTAATTGAAAAATTCGTTTTAATGGGAAAATAATTATAAAATACATTTTAGAATCAAATAATTAATAAGAAAATAATGCTAAAATACATTTCTAAATTATTAAAGCCATTTAATAATATTCTTAACTGTTATATCTCATTTTTTATAATTTCTCATATTTTCGTGTGATTTCTTTCAAATATTCACGCATTTTCACATGTACAATAATTTCAATAATTCAAAGAAACACCAAATATTAGAAACCATTTATGAAAAATTTCAAATTCTATCATGACGTTATTTTATCCATCTAGTAGTACTTTCATATCAAAATACATTATATTAAAATTTTCATGCATTTTGACAAGTAAATACCAAATAATTGAGACAATGTAAAAATATTAACGAATTAGACCCAAAATCAAACACCTAGTTCCTCGTTCGATCTACAAAATTTAAAATCGTCTCACCTAATTTGTGCAAAGAAATAATAATATTTCTCATATTTCAAGATTGATTATTAAAAAATTTATTATAATTACAGTAAACAGGAGAATATTACTTTCGCAGCTATTCAGTATTATTCTCTAATTTCTCTTAATTGAAAAATTCGTTTTAATGGGAAAATAATTATAAAATACATTTTAGAATCAAATAATTAATAAGAAAATAATGCTAAAATACATTTCTAAATTATTAAAGCCATTTAATAATATTCTTAACTGTTATATCTCATTTTTTATAATTTCTCATATTTTTGTGTGATTTCTTTCAAATATTCACGCATTTTCACATGTACAATAATTTCAATAATTCAAAGAAACACCAAATATTAGAAACCATTTATGAAAAATTTCAAATTCTATCATGACGTTATTTTATCCATCTAGTAGTACTTTCATGTCGAAATACATTATATTAAAATTTTCATGCATTTTGACAAGTAAATACCAAATAATTGAGACAATGTAAAAATATTAACGAATTAGACCCAAAATCAAACACCTAGTTCCTCGTTCGATCTACAAAATTTAAAATCGTCTCACCTAATTTGTGCAAAGAAATAATAATATTTGTCATATTTCATGATTGATTATTAAAAAATTTATTATAATTACAGTAAACAGGAGAATATTACTTTCGCTGCTTTTCAGTATTATTCTCTAATTTCTCTTAATTGAAAAATTCGTTTTAATGGGAAAATAATTATAAAATCATTTTAGAATCAAATAATTAATAAGAAAATAATGCTAAAATACATTTCTAAATTATTAAAGCCATGTAATAATATTGTTAACTGTTATCTCTCATTTTTTATAATTTCTCATATTTTCGTGTGATTACTTTCAAATTTTCACGCATTTTCAGATGTACAACAATTTCAATAATTCAAATAAACACCAAATATTAGAAATCATTTATGAAAAATTTCAAATTCTATCATGACGTTATTTTATCCATCTAGTAGTACTTTCATATCAAAATACATTATATTATAATTTTCAAGCATTTTGACAACTAAATACCAGATAATTGAGATAATCTAAAAATATTAACGAATTAGACCCAAAATCAAACACCTAGTTCCTCGTTCGATCTACATAATTTAAAATCGTGTCACCTAATTTGTGCAAAGAAATAATAATATTTTGCATTTTTCAAGATTGATTATTAAAAAAATTATTATAATTACAGTAAACAAGAGAATATTACTTTCGCAGCTTTTCAGTATTATTCTCTAATTTCTCTTAATTGAATAATTCCTTTTAATGGGAAAATAATTATAAAATACATTTTAGAATGAAATAATTAATAAGAAAATAATGCTAAAATACATTTTTAAATTAATAAAGCCATGTAATAATATTCTTAATTGTTATCTCTCATTTTTTATAATTTCTCATATTTTCGTGTGATTACTTTCAAATTTTCATGCATTTTCAGATGTACAATAATTTCAATAATTCAAACAAACACCAAATATTAGAAACCATTTATGAAAAATTTCAAATTCTGTCATGACGTTATTTTATCCATCTAGTAGTACTTTCATATCAAAATACATTATATTATAATTTTCATGCATTTTGACAACTAAATACCAAATAATTGAGATAATATAAAAATATTAACGAATTAGACCCAAAATCAAACACCTAGTTCCTCGTTCGATCTACAAAATTTAAAATCATCTCACCTAATTTGTGCAAAGAAATAATAATATTTTGCATATTTCAAGATTGATTAATAAAAAATTTATTATAATTACAGTAAACAAGAGAATATTACTTTCGTAGCTATTCAGTATTATTCTCTAATTTCTCTTAATTGAAAAATTCGTTT
This sequence comes from Annona cherimola, assembly GCA_030490835.1. NCBI lineage: Eukaryota > Viridiplantae > Streptophyta > Magnoliopsida > Magnoliales > Annonaceae > Annona > Annona cherimola. The sequence continues at coordinate 9,625 of JASFXW010000263.1, read as the reverse complement.
TAATGGGAAAATAATTATAAAATACATTTTAGAATGAAATAATTAATAAGAAAATAATGCTAAAATACATTTTTAAATTAATAAAGCCATGTAATAATATTCTTAATTGTTATCTCTCATTTTTTATAATTTCTCATATTTTCGTGTGATTACTTTCAAATTTTCATGCATTTTCAGATGTACAATAATTTCAATAATTCAAACAAACACCAAATATTAGAAACCATTTATGAAAAATTTCAAATTCTGTCATGACGTTATTTTATCCATCTAGTAGTACTTTCATATCAAAATACATTATATTATAATTTTCATGCATTTTGACAACTAAATACCAAATAATTGAGATAATATAAAAATATTAACGAATTAGACCCAAAATCAAACACCTAGTTCCTCGTTCGATCTACAAAATTTAAAATCATCTCACCTAATTTGTGCAAAGAAATAATAATATTTTGCATATTTCAAGATTGATTAATAAAAAATTTATTATAATTACAGTAAACAAGAGAATATTACTTTCGTAGCTATTCAGTATTATTCTCTAATTTCTCTTAATTGAAAAATTCGTTTTAATGGGAAAATAATTATAAAATACATTTTAGAATCAAATAATTAATAAGAAAATAATGCTAAAATACATTTTTAAATTAATAAAGCCATGTAATAATATTCTTAATTGTTATCTCTCATTTTTTATAATTTCTCATATTTTCGTGTGATTACTTTCAAATTTTCATGCATTTTCAGATGTACAATAATTTCAATAATTCAAAGAAACACCAAATATTAGAAACCATTTATGAAAAATTTCAAATTCTATCATGACGTTATTTTATCCATCTAGTAGTACTTTCATGTCGAAATACATTATATTAAAATTTTCATGCATTTTGACAAGTAAATACCAAATAATTGAGACAATGTAAAAATATTAACGAATTAGACCCAAAATCAAACACCTAGTTCCTCGTTCGATCTACAAAATTTAAAATCGTCTCACCTAATTTGTGCAAAGAAATAATAATATTTGTCATATTTCATGATTGATTATTAAAAAATTTATTATAATTACAGTAAACAAGAGAATATTACTTTCGCTGCTTTTCAGTATTATTCTCTAATTTCTCTTAATTGAAAAATTCGTTTTAATGGGAAAATAATTATAAAATCATTTTAGAATCAAATAATTAATAAGAAAATAATGCTAAAATACATTTCTAAATTATTAAAGCCATGTAATAATATTGTTAACTGTTATCTCTCATTTTTTATAATTTCTCATATTTTCGTGTGATTACTTTCAAATTTTCACGCATTTTCAGATGTACAACAATTTCAATAATTCAAATAAACACCAAATATTAGAAATCATTTATGAAAAATTTCAAATTCTATCATGACGTTATTTTATCCATCTAGTAGTACTTTCATATCAAAATACATTATATTATAATTTTCAAGCATTTTGACAACTAAATACCAAATAATTGAGATAATCTAAAAATATTAACGAATTAGACCCAAAATCAAACACCTAGTTCCTCGTTCGATCTACATAATTTAAAATCGTGTCACCTAATTTGTGCAAAGAAATAATAATATTTTGCATTTTTCAAGATTGATTATTAAAAAAATTATTATAATTACAGTAAACAAGAGAATATTACTTTCGCAGCTATTCAGTATTATTCTCTAATTTCTCTTAATTGAAAAATTCGTTTTAATGGGAAAATAATTATAAAATACATTTTAGAATCAATTAATTAATAAGAAAATAATGCTAAAATACATTTCTAAATTATTAAAGCCATGTAATAATATTCTTAACTGTTATATCTCATTTTTTATAATTTCTCATATTTTTGTGTGATTTCTTTCAAATATTCACGCATTTTCACATGTACAATAATTTCAATAATTCAAAGAAACACCAAATAGTAGAAACCATTTATGAAAAATTTCAAATTCTATCATGTCGTTATTTTATCCATCTAGTAGTACTTTCAAATAAAAATACATTATATTAAAATTTTCATGCATTTTGACAAGTAAATACCAAATAATTGAGACAATGTAAAAATATTAACGAATTAGACCCAAAATCAAACACCTAGTTCCTCGTTCGATCTACAAAATTTAAAATCGTCTCACCTAATTTGTGCCAAGAAATAATAATATTTGTCATATTTCATGATTGATTATTAAAAAATTTATTATAATTACAGTAAAAAAGAGAATATTACTTTCGCAGCTTTTCAGTATTATTCTCTAATTTCTCTTAATTGAATAATTCATTTTAATGGGAAAATAATTATAAAATACATTTTAGAATGAAATAATTAATAAGAAAATAATGCTAAAATACATTTTTAAATTAATAAAGCCATGTAATAATATTCTTAATTGTTATCTCTCATTTTTTATAATTTCTCATATTTTCGTGTGATTACTTTCAAATTTTCATGCATTTTCAGATGTACAATAATTTCAATAATTCAAACAAACACCAAATATTAGAAACCATTTATGAAAAATTTCAAATTCTGTCATGACGTTATTTTATCCATCTAGTAGTACTTTCATATCAAAATACATTATATTATAATTTTCATGCATTTTGACAACTAAATACCAAATAATTGAGATAATATAAAAATATTAACGAATTAGACCCAAAATCAAACACCTAGTTCCTCGTTCGATCTACAAAATTTAAAATCGTCTCACCTAATTTGTGCAAAGAAATAATAATATTTCTCATATTTCAAGATTGATTATTAAAAAATTTATTATAATTACAGTAAACAGGAGAATATTACTTTCGCAGCTATTCAGTATTATTCTCTAATTTCTCTTAATTGAAAAATTCGTTTTAATGGGAAAATAATTATAAAATACATTTTAGAATCAAATAATTAATAAGAAAATAATGCTAAAATACATTTCTAAATTATTAAAGCCATTTAATAATATTCTTAACTGTTATATCTCATTTTTTATAATTTCTCATATTTTTGTGTGATTTCTTTCAAATATTCACGCATTTTCACATGTACAATAATTTCAATAATTCAAAGAAACACCAATTATTAGAAACCATTTATGAAAAATTTCAAATTCTATCATGACGTTATTTTATCCATCTAGTAGTACTTTCATGTCGAAATACATTATATTAAAATTTTCATGCATTTTGACAAGTAAATACCAAATAATTGAGACAATGTAAAAATATTAACGAATTAGACCCAAAATCAAACACCTAGTTCCTCGTTCGATCTACAAAATTTAAAATCGTCTCACCTAATTTGTGCAAAGAAATAATAATATTTGTCATATTTCATGATTGATTATTAAAAAATTTATTATAATTACAGTAAACAAGAGAATATTACTTTCGCTGCTTTTCAGTATTATTCTCTAATTTCTCTTAATTGAAAAATTCGTTTTAATGGGAAAATAATTATAAAATCATTTTAGAATCAAATAATTAATAAGAAAATAATGCTAAAATACATTTCTAAATTATTAAAGCCATGTAATAATATTGTTAACTGTTATCTCTCATTTTTTATAATTTCTCATATTTTCGTGTGATTACTTTCAAATTTTCACGCATTTTCAGATGTACAACAATTTCAATAATTCAAATAAACACCAAATATTAGAAATCATTTATGAAAAATTTCAAATTCTATCATGACGTTATTTTATCCATCTAGTAGTACTTTCATATCAAAATACATTATATTATAATTTTCAAGCATTTTGACAACTAAATACCAAATAATTGAGATAATCTAAAAATATTAACGAATTAGACCCAAAATCAAACACCTAGTTCCTCGTTCGATCTACATAATTTAAAATCGTGTCACCTAATTTGTGCAAAGAAATAATAATATTTTGCATTTTTCAAGATTGATTATTAAAAAAATTATTATAATTACAGTAAACAAGAGAATATTACTTTCGCAGCTATTCAGTATTATTCTCTAATTTCTCTTAATTGAAAAATTCGTTTTAATGGGAAAATAATTATAAAATACATTTTAGAATCAATTAATTAATAAGAAAATAATGCTAAAATACATTTCTAAATTATTAAAGCCATGTAATAATATTCTTAACTGTTATATCTCATTTTTTATAATTTCTCATATTTTTGTGTGATTTCTTTCAAATATTCACGCATTTTCACATGTACAATAATTTCAATAATTCAAAGAAACACCAAATAGTCGAAACCATTTATGAAAAATTTCAAATTCTATCATGTCGTTATTTTATCCATCTAGTAGTACTTTCAAATAAAAATACATTATATTAAAATTTTCATGCATTTTGACAAGTAAATACCAAATAATTGAGACAATGTAAAAATATTAACGAATTAGACCCAAAATCAAACACCTAGTTCCTCGTTCGATCTACAAAATTTAAAATCGTCTCACCTAATTTGTGCCAAGAAATAATAATATTTGTCATATTTCATGATAAATTATTAAAAAATTTATTATAATTACAGTAAAAAAGAGAATATTACTTTCGCAGCTTTTCAGTATTATTCTCTAATTTCTCTTAATTGAATAATTCATTTTAATGGGAAAATAATTATAAAATACATTTTAGAATGAAATAATTAATAAGAAAATAATGCTAAAATACATTTTTAAATTAATAAAGCCATGTAATAATATTCTTAATTGTTATCTCTCATTTTTTATAATTTCTCGTATTTTCGTGTGATTACTTTCAAATTTTCATGCATTTTCAGATGTACAATAATTTCAATAATTCAAACAAACACCAAATATTAGAAACCAGTTATGAAAAATTTCAAATTCTGTCATGACGTTATTTTATCCATCTAGTAGTACTTTCATATCAAAATACATTATATTATAATTTTCATGCATTTTGACAACTAAATACCAAATAATTGAGATAATATAAAAATATTAACGAATTAGACCCAAAATCAAACACCTAGTTCCTCGTTCGATCTACACAATTTAAAATCGTTTCACCTAATTTGTGCAAAGAAATTATAATATTTTGCATATTTCAAAATTGATTAATAAAAAATTTATTATAATTACAGTAAACAAGAGAATATTACTTTCGCAGCTATTCAGTATTATTCTCTAATTTCTCTTAATTGAAAAATTCGTTTTAATGGGAAAATAATTATAAAATACATTTTAGAATCAAATAATTAATAAGAAAATAATGCTAAAATACATTTCTAAATTATTAAAGCCATGTAATAATATTCTTAACTGTTATCTCTCATTTTTTATAATTTCTCATATTTTTGTGTGATTACTTTCAAATTTTCATGCATTTTCAGATGTACAACAATTTCAATAATTCAAATAAACACCAAATATTAGAAATCATTTATGAAAAATTTCAAATTCTATCATGACGTTATTTTATCCATCTAGTAGTACTTTCATATCAAAATACATTATATTATAATTTTCAAGCATTTTGACAACTAAATACCAAATAATTGAGATAATCTAAAAATATTAACGAATTAGACCCAAAATCAAACACCTAGTTCCTCGTTCGATCTACACAATTTAAAATCGTCTCACCTAATTTGTGCAAAGAAATAATAATATTTTGCATATTTCAAGATTGATTATTAAAAAAATTATTATAATTACAATAAACAAGAGAATATTACTTTCGCAGCTATTCAGTATTATTCTCTAATTTCTCTTAATTGAAAAATTCATTTTAATGGGAAAATAATTATAAAATACATTTTAGAATCAATTAATTAATAAGAAAATAATGCTAAAATACATTTTTAAATTAATAAAGCCAGGTAATAATATTCTTAATTGTTATCTCTCATTTTTTATAATTTCTCATATTTTCGTGTGATTACTTTCAAATTTTCATGCATTTTCAGATGTACAATAATTTCAATAATTCAAACAAACACCAAATATTAGAAACCATTTATGAAAAATTTCAAATTCTGTCATGACGTTATTTTATCCATCTAGTAGTACTTTCATATCAAAATACATTATATTATAATTTTCATGCATTTTGACAACTAAATACCAAATAATTGAGATAATATAAAAATATTAACGAATTAGACCCAAAATCAAACACCTAGTTCCTCGTTCGATCTACAAAATTTAAAATCATCTCACCTAATTTGTGCAAAGAAATAATAATATTTTGCATATTTCAAGATTGATTAATAAAAAATTTATTATAATTACAGTAAACAAGAGAATATTACTTTCGTAGCTATTCAGTATTATTCTCTAATTTCTCTTAATTGAAAATTTCGTTTTAATGGGAAAATAATTATAAAATACATTTTAGAATCAAATAATTAAAAAGAAAATAATGCTAAAATACATTTCTAAATTATTAAAGCCATGTAATAATATTCTTAACTGTTATCTCTCATTTTTTATAATTTCTCATATTTTTGTGTGATTACTTTCAAATTTTCATGCATTTTCAGATGTACAACAATTTCAATAATTCAAATAAGCACCAAATATTAGAAACCATTTATGAAAAATTTCAAATTCTATCATGACGTTATTTTATCCATCTAGTAGTACTTTCATATCAAAATACATTATATTATAATTTTCAAGCATTTTGACAACTAAATACCAAATAATTGAGATAATCTAAAAATATTAACGAATTAGACCCAAAATCAAACACCTAGTTCCTCGTTCGATGTACTCAATTTAAAATCGTTTCACCTAATTTGTGCAAAGAAATAATAATATTTTGCATATTTCAAGATTGATTATTAAAATAATTATTATAATTACAGTAAACAAGAGAATATTACTTTCGCAGCTATTCAGTATTATTCTCTAATTTCTCTTAATTGAAAAATTCGTTTTAATGGGAAAATAATTATAAAATACATTTTAGAATCAAATAATTAATAAGAAAATAATTCTAAAATACATTTCTAAATTATTAAAGCCATGTAATAATATTCTTAACTGTTATATCTAATTTTTTATAATTTCTCATATTTTTGTGTGATTTCTTTCATATATTCACGCATTTTCACATGTACAATAATTTCAATAATTCAAAGAAACACCAAATAGTAGAAACCATTTATGAAAAATTTCAAATTCTATCATGTCGTTATTTTATCCATCTAGTAGTACTTTCAAATCAAAATACATTATATTAAAATTTTCATGCATTTTGACAAGTAAATGCCAAATAATTGAGACAATGTAAAAATATTAACGAATTAGACCCAAAATCAAACACCTAGTTCCTCGTTCGATCTACAAAATTTAAAATCGTCTCACCTAATTTGTGCAAAGAAATAATAATATTTGTCATATTTCATGATTGATTATTAAAAAATTTATTATAATTCCAGTAAACAAGAGAATATTACTTTCGCATCTTTTCTGTATTATTCTCTAATTTCTCTTAATTGAATAATTCATTTTAATGGGAAAATAATTATAAATACATTTTAGAATCAAATAATTAATAAGAAAATAATGCTAAAATACATTTTTAAATTAATAAAGCCATGTAATAATATTCTTAATTGTTATCTCTCATTTTTTATAATTTATCATATTTTTGTGTGATTACTTTCAAATTTTCATGCATTTTTAGATGTACAATAATTTCAATAATTCAAATAAACACCAAATATTAGAAACCATTTACGAAAAATTTCAAATTCTATCATGACGTTATTTTATCCATCTAGTAGTACTTTCATATCAAAATACATTATATTATAATTTTCATGCATTTTGACAAGTAAATACCAAATAATTGAGACAATGTAAAAATATTAACGAATTAGACCCAAAATCAAACACCTAGTTCCTTGTTCGATCTACACAATTTAAAATCGTGTCACCTAATTTGTGCAAAGAAATAATAATATTTCTCATATTTCAAGATTGATTATTAAAAAATTTATTATAATTACAGTAAACAGGAGAATATTACTTTCGCAGCTATTCAGTATTATTCTCTAATTTCTCTTAATTGAAAAATTCGTTTTAATGGGAAAATAATTATAAAATACATTTTAGAATCAAATAATTAATAAGAAAATAATGCTAAAATACATTCCTAAATTATTAAAGCCATGTAATAATATTCTTAACTGTTATCCCTCATTTTTTTATAATTTCTCATATTTTTGTGTGATTACTTTCAAATTTTCATTCATTTTCAGATGTACAATAATTTCAATAATTCAAATAAACACCAAATATTAGAAACCATTTATGAAAAATTTCAAATTCAATCATGGTGTTATTTTATCCATCTAGTAGTACTTTCAAATCAAAATACATTATATTAAAATTTTCATGCATTTTGACAACTAAATACCAAATAATTGAGACAATGTAAAAATATTAACGAATTAGACCCAAAATCAAACACCTAGTTCCTCGTTCGATCTACAAAATTTAAAATCGTTTCACCTAATTTGTGCAAAGTAATAATAATATTTTGCATATTTCAAGATTGATTATTAAAAAATTTATTATAATTACAGTAAACAAGAGAATATTACTTTCGCAGCTATTCAGTATTATTCTCTAATTTCTCTTAATTGAAAATTTTGTTTTAATGGGAAAATAATTATAAAATACATTTTAGAATCAAATAATTAATAAGAAAATAATGCTAAAATACATTTTTAAATTAATAAAGCCATGTAATAATATTCTTAATTGTTAACTCTCATTTTTTATAATTTCTCATATTTTTGTGTGATTACTTTCAAATTTTCATGCATTTTCAGATGTACAATAATTTCAATAATTCAAACAAACACCAAATATTAGAAACCATTTAAGAAAAATTTCAAATTCTATCATGACGTTATTTTATCCATCTAGTAGTACTTTCATATCAAAATACATTAAATTATAATTTTCATGCATTTTGACAACTAAATACCAAATAATTGAGATAATATAAAAATATTAACGAATTAGACCCAAAATCAAACACCTAGTTCCTCGTTCGGTCTACACAATTTAAAATCGTTTCACCTAATTTGTGCAAGGAAATAATAATATTTTGCATATTTCAAGATTGATTATTAAAAATTTTATTATAATTACAGTAAACAAGAGAATATGGCTTTCGCAGCTATTCAGTATTATTCTCTAATTTCTCTTAATTGAAAACTTCGTTTTAAAGGGAAAATAATTATAAAATACATTTTAGAATCAAATAATTAATAAGAAAGTAATGCTAAAATACATTTCTAAATTATTAAAGCCATGTAATAATATTCTTAACTGTTATATCTCATTTTTTATAATTTCTCATATTTTTGTGTGATTTCTTTCAAATATTCCGCATTTTCACATGTACAATAATTTCAATAATTCAAAGAAACACCAAATAGTAGAAACCATTTATGAAAAATTTCAAATTCTATCATGTCGTTATTTTATCCATCTAGTAGTACTTTCAATCAAAATACATTATATTAAAATTTTCATGCATTTTGACAAGTAAATACCAAATAATTGAGACAATGTAAAAATATTAACGAATTAGACCCAAAATCAAACACCTAGTTCCTCGTTCGATCTACAAA
>JASFXW010000262.1:0-55429 GCA_030490835.1 Annona cherimola | reverse complement strand
TAATTATTTTGTGAAATTAATAGATTAAATTAGTTAATCTAAGATAATTTTTGAATAACATTAATCAAGATTATAGACCTCAACTCATGGGTTGGGCCTCAATACATACAAATAAATTGTTAGTATTTTAAGTTAAAAATAAAAAATTATTTTAACTGTAGTTTAGAATTTTGATAACTGAATTACGATTTAATAATTATTTAGTAAAATTAATAGATTAATTAATTAATCTAAGATAATTTTAATGAAACTAATCAAGATCGTACACCTGTACTCATGAGTTGGGCCTCAATAAGTAAGATTAATATCTTAGTTTTTTAACTTTAAGATAAAAAATTATTATAACGATAGTATAAAATTTTAATAATTGAATATTTATTTAATAATTATTTATTAAAATTAATAGATTAAATTAGTTAATCTAAGATAATTTTTTATTCACATTAATCAAGATCATATACCTCTACTCATGGGTTGGGCCTCAATACATACAAATAAATTGTTTGTATTTTAACTTAAAAATAAAAAATTATTTTAACTGTAGTTTAGAATTTTCATTACCGAATTTTTATTTAATAATTATTTTATAAAATTAATAGATTAATTAATTAATCTAAGATAATTTTAATGAAACTAATCAAGATCGTACACCTGTCCTCATGAGTTGGGCCTCACTACGTAAGATTAATTGGTTAGCGTTTTAACTCTAAGATAAAAAATTATTTTAACAACAGTTCCAAATTTTAATAATTGGATATTTATGTAATAATTATTTTGTGAAATTAATAGATTAAATTAGTTAATCTAAGATAATTTTTGAATAACATTAATCAAGATTATAGACCTCAACTCATGGGTTGGGCCTCAATACATACAAATAAATTGTTAGTATTTTAAGTTAAGAATAAAAAATTATTTTAACTGTAGTTTAGAATTTTGATAACTGAATTACTATTTAATAATTATTTAGTAAAATTAATAGATTAATTAATTAATCTAAGATAATTTTAATGAAACTAATCAAGATCGTACACCTCTACTCATGAGTTGGGCCTCAATACGTAAGATTAATTGGTTAGTGTTTTAACTTTAAGATAAAAAATTATTTTAACGATAGTTCCAAATTTTAATAACTGGATATTTATTTAATAATTATTTTGTGGAATTAATAGATTAAATTAGTTAATCTAAGATAATTTTTTAATTACATTAATCAAGATCATAGACCTCTACGCATGGGTTGGGCCACAATACATACAAATAAATTTTTAGTATTTTAACTTAAAAATAAAAAATTATTTTAACCGTAGTTTAGCATTTTGATTACCGAATTTTTATTTAATAATTATTTCATAAAATTAATAGATTAATTAATTAATCTAAGATAATTTTAATGACACTAATCAAGATCGTACACCTGTACTCATGAGTTTGGCCTCAATACGTAAGATTAGTTGGTTAGTGTTTTAACTTTAAGATAAAAAATTAAGATAACGAGAGTATAAAATTTTAATAATTGAATATTTATTTAATAATTATTTTGTAAAATTAATAGATTAAATTAGTCAATCCAAGATAATTTTTTAATAACATTAATCAAGATCATAGACCTCTACTCATGGGTTGGGCCTCAATACATACAAATAAATTGTTACTATTTTAAATTAAAAATAAAAAATTATTTTAACTGTTTTTTAGAATTTTGATTACCGAATTTTTATTTAATAATTATTTTTTACGATTAATAAATTAATTAATTAATCTAAGATAATTTTAGTGACACTAATCAAGGTCGTACACCTGTCCTCATTAGTTTGGCCTCAATACGTAAGATTAATAGGTTAGTGTTTTAACTCTAAGATAAAAAAATTATTTTAATGACAGTTCCAAATTTTAATAATTGGATATTTATTTAATAATTATTTTGTGAAATTAATAGATTAAATTAGTTAATCAAAGATAATTTTTGAATAACATTAATCAAGATTATAGACCTCTACTCATGGGTTGGGCCTCAATACATACAAATAAATACTTAGTATTTTAAGTTAAAAATAAAAAATTATATTAACTGTAGTTTAGAATTTTGATAACTGAATTACTATTTAATAATTATTTAGGAAAATTAATAGATTAATTAATTAATCTAAGATAATTTTAATGAAACTAATCAAGATCGTACACCTGTACTCATGAGTTGTGCCTGAATACGTAAGATTAATTGCTTCGTTTTTTAACTTTAAGATAAAAAATTATTATAACGATAGTATAAAATTTTAATAATTGAATATTTATTTAATAATTATTTTGTAAAATTAATAGATTAAATTAGTTAATCTAAGATAATTTTTTAGTAACATTAATCAAGATCATAGACCTCTACTCATGGGTTGGGCCTCAATACATACAAGAAAATTGTTAGTATTTTAACTTAAAAATAAAAAATTATTTTAACTGTAGTTTAGAATTTTGATTACCGAATTTTTATTGAATAATTATTTTGTAAAATTAATAGATTAATTAATTAATCAAAGATAATTGTAATGACACTAATCAAGATCGTACACCTGTTCTCATGAGTTGGGCCTCAATACGTAAGATTAATTGGTTAGTGTTTTAACTTTAAGATAAAAATTTATTTTAAAGATAGTTACAAATTTTAATAATTGGATATTTATTTAATAATTATTTTATCAAATTAATAGATTAAATTAGTTAATCTAAGATAAATTTTTAAAAACATTAATCAAGATCATAGACCTCTACTCATGGGTTGGGCCTTTAATAATTATTTTGTGAAATTAATAGATTAAATTAGTTAATCTAAGATAATTTTTTAATTACATTAATCAAGATCATAGACCTCTACTCATGGGTTGGGCCTCAATACATACAAATAAATTGTAAGAATTTTAACTTAAAAATAAAAAATTATTTTAACTGTAGTTTAGAATTTTGATTACCGAATTTTTATTGAATAATTATTTCGTAAAATTATTAGATTAATTAATTAATCTAAGATAATTTTAATGACACTAATCAAGATCGTACACCTCTACTCATGAGTTTGGCCTCAATACGTAAGATTAATTGGTTAGTGTTTTAACTTTAAGATAAAAAAATTATTTTAACGAGAGTTCCAAATTTTAATAATTGGATATTTATTTAATAATTATTTTGTGAAATTAATAGATTAAATTAGTTAATCTAAGATAATTTTTTAATAACCTTCATCAAGATCATAGACCTCTACACATGGGTTGGGCCTCAATACATACAAATAAATTGTTAGTATTTTAAATTAAAAATAAAAAATTATTTTAACTGTATTTTTGAATTTTGATTACCGAATTTTTATTTAATAATAATTTTGTAAAATTAATAGTTTAATTAATTAATCTAAGATAATTTTAATGACACTAATGAAGATCGTACACCTGTACTCATGAGTTGGGCCTCAATAAGTAAGATTAATATCTTAGTTTTTTAACTTTAAGATAAAAAATTATTATAACGATAGTATAAAATTTTAATAATTGAATATTTATTTAATAATTATTTTGTAAAATTAATAGATTAAATTAGTTAATCTAAGATAATTTTTTGTTAACAATAATTAAGATCATAGACCTCTACTCATGGGTTGGGCCTCAATACAAACAAATAAATTGTTAGTATTTTAACTTAAAAATAAAAAATTATTTTACCTGTAGTTTAGAATTTTGATTACCGAATTTTTATTCAATAAATATTTCGTAAAATTAATAGATTAATTAATTAATCTAAGATAATTTTCATGACACTAATCAAGATCGTACACCTCTACTTATGAGTTGGGCCTCAATACGTAAGATTAATTGGTTAGTGTTTTAACTTTAATATAAAAAATTATTTTAACGGTACTTCCAAATTTTAATAATTGGATATTTATTTAATAATTATTTTGTGAAATTAATAGATTAAATTAGTTAATCTAAGATAATTTTTTAATTACATTAATCAAGATCATAGACCTCTACTCATGGGTTGGGCCTCATTACATACAAATAAATTGTTAGTATTTTAAACTAAAAATAAAAAATTATTTTAACTGTAGTTTAGAATTTTGATTACCAAATTTTTATTTAATAATTATTTCGTAAAATTAATAGATTAATTAATTATTCTAAGATAATTTTAATGACACTAATCAAGATCGTACACCTCTACTCATGAGTTCGGCCTCAATACGTAAGATTAATTGGTTAGTGTTTTAACTGTAAGATAAAAAATTATTTTAACGATAGTTCCAAATTTTAATAATTGGATATTTATTTAATAATTATTTTGTGAAATTAATAGATTAAATTAGTCAATCTAAGATAATTTTTAAATAACCTTCATCAAGATCATAGACCTCTACACATGGGTTGGGCCTCAATACATACAAATAAATTGTTAGTGTTTTAACTTAAAAATAAAAAATTATTTTAACTGTAGTTTAGAATTTTGATTACCGAATTTTTATTTAAAAAATATTTCATAAAATTAATAGATTAATTAATTAATCTAATATAATTTTAATGATACTAATCAAGATCGTACACCTGTTCTCATGAGTTGGGCCTCAATACGTAAGATTAATTGGTTAGCCTTTTAACTTTAAGATAAAAAATTATTTTAAGGATAGTTCCAAATTTTAATAATTGGATATTTATTTAATAATTATTTTTTGAAATTAATAGATTAAATTAGTTAATCTAAGATAATTTTTTAATAAATTTAATGAAGAACATAAACCTCAATCAAGATCATAGACCTCTACTCATGGGTTGGGCCTCGATACATACAAATAAATTGTTAGTATTTTAAATTAGAAATAAAAAATTATTTTAACTGTTTTTTAGAATTTTTATTACCGAATTTTTATTTAATAATTATTTTTTAAGATTAATAAATTAATTAATTAATCTAAGATAATTTTAATGACACTAATCAAGATCGTACACCTGTCCTCATGAGTTTGGCCTCAATACGTAAGATTAATAGGTTAGTGTTTTAACTCTAAGATAAAAAATTATTTTAACGACAGTTCCAAATTTTAATAATTGGATATTTATTTAATAATTATTTTTTGAAATTAATAGATTAAATTAGTTAATCTAAGATAATTTTTGAATAACATTAATCAAGATTATAGACCTCTACTCAAGGGTTGGGCCTGAATACATACAAATAAATTGTTAGTATTTTAAGTTAAAAATAAAAAATTATTTTAACTGTAGTTTAGAATTTTGATAACTGAATTACTATTTAATAATTATTTAGGAAAATTAATAGATTAATTAATTAATCTAAGATAATTTTAATGAAACTAATCAAGATTACCTGTACTCATGAGTTGGGCCTGAATACGTAAGATTAATTGCATCGTTTTTTAACTTTAAGATAAAAAATTATTATGACGATAGTATAAAATTTTAATAATTGAATATTTGTTTAATAATTATTTTGTAAAATTAATAGATTAAATTAGTTAATCTAGGATAATTTTTTAGTAACATTAATCAAGATCATAGACCTCTACTCATGGGTTGGGCCTCAATACATACAAATAAATTGTTAGTATTTTAAGTTAAAAATAAAAAATTATTTTAACTGTAGTTTAGAATTTTGATAACTGAATTACGATTTAATAATTATTTAGTAAAATTAATAGATTAATTAATTAATCTAAGATAATTTTAATGAAACTAATCAAGATCGTACACCTGTACTCATGAGTTGGGCCTCAATAAGTAAGATTAATATCTTAGTTTTTTAACTTTAAGATAAAAAATTATTATAACGATAGTATAAAATTTTAATAATTGAATATTTATTTAATAATTATTTAGTAAAATTAATAGATTAAATTAGTTAATCTAAGATAATTTTTTATTCACATTAATCAAGATCATATACCTCTACTCATGGGTTGGGCCTCAATACATAAAAATAAATTGTTAGTATTTTAAGTTAAAAATAAAAAATTATTTTAACTGTAGTTTAGAATTTTGATAACTGAATTACTATTTAATAATTATTTAGGAAAATTAATAGATTAATTAATTAATCTAAGATAATTTTAATGAAACTAATCAAGATTACCTGTACTCATGAGTTGGGCCTGAATACGTAAGATTAATTGCATCGTTTTTTAACTTTAAGATAAAAAATTATTATAACGATAGTATAAAATTTTAATAATTGAATATTTATTTAATAATTATTTTGTAAAATTAATAGATTAAATTAGTTAATCTAGGATAATTTTTTAGTAACATTAATCAAGATCATAGACCTCTACTCATGGGTTGGGCCTCAATACATACAAGAAAATTGTTAGTATTTTAACTTAAAAATAAAAAATTATTTTAACTGTAGTTTAGAATTTTGATTACCGAATTTTTATTGAATAATTATTTTGTAAAATTAATAGATTAATTAATTAATCAAAGATAATTGTATTGACACTAATCAAGATCGTACACCTGTTCTCATGAGTTGGGCCTCAATACGTAAGATTAATTGGTTAGTGTTTTAACTTTAAGATAAAAATTTATTTTAACGATAGTTACAAATTTTAATAATTGGATATTTATTTAGTAATTATTTTGTGAAATTAATAGATTAAATTAGTTAATCTAAGATAATTTTTTAATAACATTAATCAAGAACATAAACCTCAATCAAGATCATAGACCTCTACTCATGGGTTGGGCCTAGATACATACAAATAAATTGTTAGTATTTTAAATTAAAAATAAAAAATTATTTTAACTGTTTTTTAGAATTTTGATTACCGAATTTTTATTTAATAATTATTTTTTAGGATTAATAAATTAATTAATTAATCTAAGATAATTTTAATGACACTAATCAAGATCGTACACCTGTCCTCATGAGTTTGGTCTCAATACGTAAGATTAATAGGTAAAAAGAAAAAATTATTTTAACTGTAGTTTAGAATTTTGATTACCGAATTTTTATTTAATAATTATTTTATAAAATTAATAGATTAATTAATTAATCTAAGATAATTTTAATGAAACTAATCAAGATCGTGCACCTGTCCTCATGAGTTTTGCCTCAATACGTAAGATTAATTGGTTAGTGTTTTAACTCTAAGATAAAAAATTATTTTAACGACAGTTCCAAATTTTAATAATTGGATATTTATTTAATAATTATTTTGTGAAATTAATAGATTAAATCAGTTAATCTAAGAGAATTTTTTAATAACATTAATCATGATCATAGACCTCTACTCATGGGTTGGGCCTCATTACATACAAATAAATTGTTAGTAATTTAACTTAAAAATAAAAAATTATTTTAATTGTAGTATGGAATTTTGATTACCGAATTTTTATTTAATAATTATTTCATAAAATTAATAGATTAATTAATTATTCTAAGATAATTTTAATGACACTAATCAAGATCGTAAACCTGTCCTCATGAGTTTGGCCTCAATACGTAAGATTAGTTGGTTAGTGTTTTAACTTTAAGATAAAAAATTAAGATAACGAGAGTATAAAATTTTAATAATTGAATATTTATTTAATAATTATTTTGTAAAATTAATAGATTAAATTAGTCAATCCAAGATAATTTTTTAATAACATTAATCAAGATCATAGACCTCTACTCATGGGTTGGGCCTCAATACATACAAATAAATTGTTAGTATTTTAAGTTAAAAATAAAAAATTATTTTAACTGTAGTTTAGAATTTTGATAACTGAATTACGATTTAATAATTATTTAGTAAAATTAATAGATTAATTAATTAATCTAAGATAATTTTAATGAAACTAATCAAGATCGTACACCTGTACTCATGAGTTGGGCCTCAATAAGTAAGATTAATATCTTAGTTTTTTAACTTTAAGATAAAAAATTATTATAACGATAGTATAAAATTTTAATAATTGAATATTTATTTAATAATTATTTTTTAAAATTAATAGATTAAATTAGTTAATCTAAGATAATTTTTTATTCACATTAATCAAGATCATATACCTCTACTCATGGGTTGGGCCTCAATACATAAAAATAAATTGTTAGTATTTTAACTTAAAAATAAAAAATTATTTTAACTGTAGTTTAGAATTTTGATTACCGAATTTTTATTCAATAAATATTTCGTAAAATTAATAGATTAATTAATTAATCTAAGATAATTTTAATGACACTAATCAAGATCGTACACCTCTACTCATGAGTTGGGCCTCAATACGTAAGATTAATTGGTTAGTGTTTTAACTTTAAGATAAAAAATTATTTTAACGATACTTCGAAATTTTAATAATTGGATATTTATTTAATAATTATTTTGTGAAATTAGTAGATTAAATTTGTTAATCTATGGTAATTTTTTAATAACATTAATCAAATCATAGACCTCTACTCATGGGTTGGGCCTCATTACATACAAATAAATTGTTAGTATTTTAACTTAAAAATAAAAAATTATTTTAACTGTAGTATAGAATTTTGATTACCAAATTTTTATTTAATAATTATTTCATAAAATTAATAGATTAATTAATTATTCTAAGATAATTTTAATGACACTAATCAAGATCGTACACCTGTCCTCATGAATTTGGCCTCAATACGTAAGATTAATTTGTTAGTGTTTTAACTCTAAGATAAAAAATTATTTTAACGACAGTTTCAAATTTTAATAATTGGATATTTATTTAATAATTATTTTTTGAAATTAATAGATTAAATTAGTTAATCTAAGATAATTTTTTAATAACATTAATCATGATCGTAGACCTCTACTCATGGGTTGGTCCTCATTACATACAAATAAATTGTTAGTATTTTAATTTAAAAATAAAAAATTATTTTAACTGTAGTAAAGAATTTTGATTACCGAATTTTTATTTAATAATTATTTTATAAAATTAATAGATTAATTAATTAATCTAAGATAATTTTAATGAAACTAATCAAGATCGTACACCTGTCCTCATGAGTTTGGCCTCAATACGTAAGATTAATTTGTTAGCGTTTTAACTCTAAGATAAAAAATTATTTTAATGACAGTTCCAAATTTTAATAATTGGATATTTATGTAATAATTATTTTGTGAAATTAATAGATTAAATTAGTTAATCTAAGATAATTTTTGAATAACATTAATCAAGATTATAGACCTCAACTCATGGGTTGGGCCTCAATACATACAAATAAATTGTTAGTATTTTAAGTTAAAAATAAAAAATTATTTTAACTGTAGTTTAGAATTTTGATAACTGAATTACGATTTAATAATTATTTAGTAAAATTAATAGATTAATTAATTAATCTAAGATAATTTTAATGAAACTAATCAAGATCGTACACCTGTACTCATGAGTTGGGCCTCAATAAGTAAGATTAATATCT
Organism: Annona cherimola; assembly: GCA_030490835.1. Taxonomy (NCBI): domain Eukaryota; kingdom Viridiplantae; phylum Streptophyta; class Magnoliopsida; order Magnoliales; family Annonaceae; genus Annona; species Annona cherimola. Next base: position 46,000 of record JASFXW010000262.1, on the reverse strand, counting down.
TAGTTTTTTAACTTTAAGATAAAAAATTATTATAACGATAGTATAAAATTTTAATAATTGAATATTTATTTAATAATTATTTAGTAAAATTAATAGATTAAATTAGTTAATCTAAGATAATTTTTTATTCACATTAATCAAGATCATATACCTCTACTCATGGGTTGGGCCTCAATACATACAAATAAATTGTTTGTATTTTAACTTAAAAATAAAAAATTATTTTAACTGTAGTTTAGAATTTTCATTACCGAATTTTTATTTAATAATTATTTTATAAAATTAATAGATTAATTAATTAATCTAAGATAATTTTAATGAAACTAATCAAGATCGTACACCTGTCCTCATGAGTTGGGCCTCACTACGTAAGATTAATTGGTTAGCGTTTTAACTCTAAGATAAAAAATTATTTTAACAACAGTTCCAAATTTTAATAATTGGATATTTATGTAATAATTATTTTGTGAAATTAATAGATTAAATTAGTTAATCTAAGATAATTTTTGAATAACATTAATCAAGATTATAGACCTCAACTCATGGGTTGGGCCTCAATACATACAAATAAATTGTTAGTATTTTAAGTTAAGAATAAAAAATTATTTTAACTGTAGTTTAGAATTTTGATAACTGAATTACTATTTAATAATTATTTAGTAAAATTAATAGATTAATTAATTAATCTAAGATAATTTTAATGACACTAATCAAGATCGTACACCTGTACTCATGAGTTGGGCCTCAATACGTAAGATTAATTGGTTAGTGTTTTAACTTTAAGATAAAAAATTATTTTAACGTTAGTTCCAAATTTTAATAATTGGAAATTTATTTAATAATTATTTTGTGGAATTAATAGATTAAATTAGTTAATCTAAGATAAATTTTCAATTACATTAATCAAGATCATAGACTTCTACTCATGGGTTGGGCCTTATTACATACAAATAAATTGTTAGTATTTTAAATTAAAAATAAAAAAATATTTTAACTGTATTTTAGAATTTTGATTACCGAATTTTTATTTAATAATTTTTTTGTAAAATTAATAGATTAAATTAGTTAATCTAAGATAATTTTTTAATAACATTAATCAAGATCATAGACCTCTACTCATGGGTTTGGCCTCATTACATACAAATAAATTGTTAGTATTTTAAATTAAAAATAAAAAAATATTTTAACTGTATTTTAGAATTTTGATTACCGAATTTTTATTTAATAAGTATTTTGTAAAATTAATAGATTAAATTAGTTAATCTAAGATAATTTTTTAATAACATTAATCAAGATCATAGACCTCTACTCATGGGTTGGGCCTCATTACATACAAAAAATTGTTAGTATTTTAAATTAAAAATAAAAAAATATTTTAACTGTATTTTAGAATTTTGATTACCGAATTTTTATTTAATAAGTATTTTGTAAAATTAATAGATTAAATTAGTTAATCTAAGATAATTTCTTAATTACATTAATCAAGATCGTAGACCTCTACTCATGGGTTGAGCCACAATACATACAATTAAATTGTTAGTATTTAAAGTTAAAAATAAATAATTATTTTAACTGTAGTTTAGAATTTTGATTACCGAATTTTTATTCAATAAATATTTTGTAAAATTAATAGATTAATTAATTAATCTAAGATAATTTTAATCACACTAATCAAGATCGTACACCTGTCCTCATGAGTTTTGCCTCAATACGTAGGATTAATTGGTTAGTGTTTTAACTCTAAGATAAAAAATTATTTTAAGGACAATTCCAAATTTTAATAATTGAATATTTATTTAATAATTATTTTGTAAAATTAATAGATTAATTAATTAATCTAAGATAATTTTAATGACACTAATCAAGATCGTACACCTGTCCTCATGAGTTTGGCCTCAATACGTAAGATTAATTGGTCAGTGTTTTAACTCTAAGATAAAATATTATTTTAACGACAGTTCCAAATTTTAATAATTGGTTATTTATTTAATAATTATTTTGGGAAATTAATAGAATAAATTAGTTAATCTAAGATAATTTTTGAATAACATTAATCAAGATGATAGACCTCTACTCATTGGTTGGGCCTCAATACATACAAATAAATTGTTAGTATTTTAAGTTAAAAATAAAAAATTATTTTAACTGTAGTTTAGAATTTTGATAACTGAATTACTATTTAATAATTTGTTAGTAAAATTAATATATTTATTAATTAATCTAAGATAATTTTAATGAAACTAATCAAGATCGTATACCTGTACTCATGAGTTGGGCCTCAATACGTAAGATTAATTGGTTAGTGTTTTAACTTTAAGATAAAAAATTATTTTAACGTTAGTTCCAAATTTTAATAATTGGAAATTTATTTAATAATTATTTTGTGGAATTAATAGATTAAATTAGTTAATCTAAGATAATTTTTCAATTACATTAATCAAGATCATAGACCTCTACTCATGGGTTGGGCCTCTATACATACAAATAAATTTTTAGTATTTTAACTTAAAAATAAAAAATTATTTTAACCGTAGTTTAGCATTTTGATTACCGAATTTTTATTTAATAATTATTTCATAAAATTAATAGATTAATTAATTATTCTAAGATAATTTTAATGACACTAATCAAGATCGTACACCTGTCCTCATGAGTTGGGCCTCAATACGTAAGATTAATTGGTTAGTTTTTTAACTCTAAGATAAAAAAATTATTTTAACGACAGTTCCAAATTTTAATAATTGGATATTTATTTAATAATTATTTTGTGAAATTAATAGATTAAATTAGTTAATCTAAGATAATTTTTCAATTACATTAATCAAGATCATAGACCTCTACTCATGGGTTGGGCCTCTATACATACAAATAAATTTTTAGTATTTTAACTTAAAAATAAAAAATTATTTTAACCGTAGTTTAGCATTTTGATTACCGAATTTTTATTTAATAATTATTTCGCAAAATTAATAGATTAATTAATTAATCTAAGATAATTTTAATGACACTAATAGAGATCGTACACCTGTCCTCATGAGTTGGGCCTCAATACGTAAGATTAATTGGTTAGTTTTTTAACTCTAAGATAAAAAATTATTTTAACGACAGTTCCAAATTTTAATAATTGGATATTTATTTAATAATTATTTTGTGAAATTAATAGATTAAATTAGTTAATCTAAGATAATTTTTTAATAACATTAATCATGATCGTAACCTCTACTCATGGCTTGGGCCTCATTACATTCAAATAAATTGTTAGTATTTTAACTTAAAAATAAAAAATTATTTTAACTGCAGTATAGAATTTTGTTTACCGAATTTTTATTTAATAATTATTTCATAAAATTAATAGATTAATTAATTATTCTAAGATAATTTTAATGACACTAATCAAGATCGTACACCTGTCCTCATGAGTTGGGCCTCAATACGTAAGATTAATTGGTTAGTTTTTTAACTCTAAGATAAAAAATTATTTTAACGACAGTTCCAAATTTTAATAATTGGATATTTATTTAATAATTATTTTGTGAAATTAATAGATTAAATTAGTTAATCTAAGATAATTTTTTAATAACATTAATCAAGATCATAGACTTCTACTCATGGGTTGGGCCTCATTACATACAAATAAATTGTTAGTATTTTAAATTAAAAATAAAAAAATATTTTAACTGTATTTTAGAATTTTGATTACCGAATTTTTATTTAATAATTATTTTGTAAAATTAATAGATTAAATTAGTTAATCTAAGATAATTTTTTAATAACATTAATCAAGATCATAGACCTCTACTCATGGGTTGGGCCTCATTAGATACAAATAAATTGTTAGTATTTTAAATTAAAAATAAAAAAATATTTTAACTGTATTTTAGAATTTTGATTACCGAATTTTTATTTAATAATTATTTTGTAAAATTAATAGATTAAATTAGTTAATCTAAGATAATTTTTTAATAACATTAATCAAGATCGTAGACCTCTACTCATGGGTTTGGCCTCATTACATACAAATAAATTGTTAGTATTTTAAATTAAAAATAAAAAAATATTTTAACTGTATTTTAGAATTTTGATTACCGAATTTTTATTTAATAAGTATTTTGTAAAATTAATAGATTAAATTAGTTAATCTAAGATAATTTTTTAATAACATTAATCAATATCATAGACCTCTATTCATGGGTTGGGCCTCATTACATACAAAAAATTGTTAGTATTTTAAGTTAAAAATAAAAAATTATTTTAACTGTAGTTTAGAATTTTGATAACTGAATTACTATTTAATAATTATTTAGTAAAATTAATAGATTAATTAATTAATCTAAGATAATTTTAATGACACAAATCAAGATCGTACACCTGTCCTCATGAGTTTTGCCTCAATACGTAAGATTAATTTGTTAGTGTTTTAACTTTAAGATAAAAAATTATTTTAACGACAGTTCTAAATTTTAATAATTGGATATTTATTTAATAATTATTTTGTGAAATTAATAGATTAAATTAGTTAATCTAAGATAATTTTTTAATAACATTAATCATGATCATAGACCTCTACTCATGGGTTGGGCCTCATTACATACAAATAAATTATTAGTATTTTAAATTAAAAATAAAAAATTATTTTAACTGTATTTTAGAATTTTGATTACCGAATTTTTATTTAATAATTATTTTATAAAATTAATAGATTAATTAATTAATTTAAGATAATTTTAATGACACTAATCAAGATCGTACACCTGTCCTCATGTCGTACACCTGTACTCATGGGTTGGGCCTCAATACGTAAGATTAATTTGTTAGTATTTTAACTTAAAAATAAAAAATTATTTTAACAGTAGTTTAGAATTTTGAAAATGAATTTTTATTTAATTATTATTTCATAAAATTAATAGATTAATTAATTAATCTGAAGTGATTTTTATGAAACTAATCAAGATCGTACACCTGTACTCATGACTTGGGCCTCAATACGTAAGATTAATTGCTTAGCTTTTTAACTTTAAGATAAAAAATTATTATAACGATAGTTCCAAATTTTAATAATTGAATATTTATTTAGTAATTATTTTTTAAAATTAATATATTCAATTAGTTAATCTAAGATAATTTTTTAATAATATTAATCATGATCATAGACCTCTACTCATGGGTTGGGCCTCAATACATACAAATAAATTGTTAGTATTTTAACTTAAAAATAAAAAATTATTTTAACTGTAGTTTAGAATTTTGATTACCGAATTTTTATTCAATAAATATTTCGTAAAATTAATAGATTAATTAATTAATCTAAGATAATTTTAATGATACTAATCAAGATCGTACACCGGTACTCATCAGTTGGGCCTCAATACGTAAGATTAATTGGTTAGTGTTTTAACTTTAAGATAAAAAATTATTTTAATGAGAGTTCCAAATTTTAATAATTGGATATTTATTTAATAATTATTTTGTGGAATTAATAGATTAAATTAGTTAATCTAAGATAATTTCTTAATTACATTAATCAAGATCATAGACCTCTACTCATGGGTTGGGCCTCTATACATACAAATTAATTGTTAGTATTTTAACTTAAAAATAAAAAATTATTTTAACCGTAGTTTAGAATTTTGATAACTGAATTACTATTTAATAATTATTTAGTAAAATTAATAGATTAATTAATTAATCTAAGATAATTTTAATGACACTAATCAAGATCGTACACCTGTCCTCATGAGTTTGGCCTCAATACGTAAGATTAATTGTTTAGTGTTTTAACTCTAAGATAAAAAATTATTTTAACGATTGTTCCAAATTTTAATAATTGGATATTTATTTAATAATTATTTTGTGAAATTAATAGATTAAATTAGTTAATCTAAGATAATTTTTTAATAACATTAATCAAGATCATAGACCTCTACTCATGGGTTGGGCCTCAATACATACAAATAAATTGTTAGTATTTTAACTTAAAAATAAAAAATTATTTTAACTGTAGTTTAGAATTTTGATTACCGAATTTTTATTCAATAAATATTTCGTAAAATTAATAGATTAATTAATTAATCTAAGATAATTTTAATGAAACTAATCAAGATCGTACACCGGTACTCATGAGTTGCGCCTCAATACGTAAGATTAATTGGTTAGTGTTTTAACTTTAAGATAAAAAATTATTTTAACTATAGTTCCAAATTTTAATAATTGGATATTTATTTAATAATTATTTTGTTGAATTATTAGATTAAATTAGTTAATCTAAGATAATTTTTTAATTACATTAATAAAGATCATAGACCTCTACACATGGGTTGGGCCTCTATACATACAATTAAATTGTTAGTATTTTAACTTAAAAAAAAATTTATTTTAACCGTAGTTTAGCATTTTGATTACCGAATTTTTATTTAATAATTATTTCGTAAAATTAATAGATTAATTATTTAATCTAAGATAATTTTAATGACACTAATCAAGATCGTACACCTGTCCTCATGAGTTTGGCCTCAATACGTAAGATTAATTGTTTAGTGTTTTAACTCTAAGATAAAAAATTATTTTAACGATTGTTCCAAATTTTAATAATTGGATATTTATTTAATAATTATTTTGTGAAATTAATAGATTAAATTAGTTAATCTAAGATAATTTTTTAATAACATTAATCAAGATCATAGACCTCTACTCATGGGTTGGGCCTCAATACATACAAATAAATTGTTAGTATTTTAACTTAAAAATAAAAAATTATTTTAACTGTAGTTTAGAATATTGATTACCGAATTTTTATTCAATAAATATTTCGTAAAATTAATAGATTAATTAATTAATCTAAGATAATTTTAATGAAACTAATCAAGATCGTACACCGGTACTCATGAGTTGCGCCTCAATACGTAAGATTAATTGGTTAGTGTTTTAACTTTAAGATAAAAAATTATTTTAACTATAGTTCCAAATTTTAATAATTGGATATTTATTTAATAATTATTTTGTTGAATTATTAGATTAAATTAGTTAATCTAAGATAATTTTTTAATTACATTAATAAAGATCATAGACCTCTACACATGGGTTGGGCCTCTATACATACAATTAAATTGTTAGTATTTTAACTTAAAAAAAAATTTATTTTAACCGTAGTTTAGCATTTTGATTACCGAATTTTTATTTAATAATTATTTCGTAAAATTAATAGATTAATTATTTAATCTAAGATAATTTTAATGACACTAATTAAGATCGTACACCTGTCCTCATGAGTTTGGCCTCAATACGTAAGATTAATTGGTCAGTGTTTTAACTCTAAGATAAAATATTATTTTAACGACAGTTCCAAATTTTAATAATTGGATATTTATTTAATAATTATTTTGTGGAATTAATAGATTAAATTAGTTAATCTAAGATAATTTTTGAATAACATTAATCAAGATGATAGACCTCTACTCATTGGTTGGGATTCAATACATACAAATAAATTTTAGTATTTTAAGTTAAAAATAAAAAATTATTTTAACTGTAGTTTAGAATTTTGATAACTGAATTACTATTTAATAATTATTTAGTAAAATTAATAGATTAATTAATTAATCTAAGATAATTTTAATGACACTAATCAAGATCGTACACCTGTCCTCAAGAGTTTTGCCTCAATACGTAAGATTAATTGGTTAGTGTTTTAACTTTAAGATAAAAAATTATTTTAACGACAGTTCTAAATTTTAATTATTGGATATTTATTTAATAATTATTTTGTGAAATTAATAGATTAAATTAGTTAATCTTAGATAATTTTTTAATAACAATAATCATGATCATAGACCTCTACTCATGGGTTGGGCCCCATTACATACAAATAAATTGTTAGTATTTTAAATTAATAATAAAAAATTATTTTAACTGTATTTTAGAATTTTGATTACCGAATTTTTATTTAATAATTATTTTATAAAATTAATAGATTAATTAATTAATCTAAGATAATTTTAATGACACTAATCAAGATCGTACACCTGTCCTCATGAGTTTTGCCTCAATACGTAAGATTAATTGTTTAGTGTTTTAACTCTAAGATAAAAAATTATTTTAACGATTGTTCCAAATTTTAATAATTGGATATTTATTTAATAATTATTTTGTGAAATTAATAGATTAAATTAGTTAATCTAAGATAATTTTTCAATTACATTAATCAAGATCATAGACCTCTACTCATGGGTTGGGCCTCTATACATACAAATAAATTTTTAGTATTTTAACTTAAAAATAAAAAATTATTTTAACCGTAGTTTAGCATTTTGATTACCGAATTTTTATTTAATAATTATTTCGTAAAATTAATAGATTAATTAATTAATCTATGATAATTTTAATGTGACTAATCAAGATCGTACACCTGTACTCATGTGTTGGGCCTCAATACGTAAGATTAATTGGTTAGTATTTTAACTTAAAAATAAAAAATTATTTTAACAGTAGTTTAGAATTTTGAAAATGAATTTTTATTTAATAATTATTTCATAAAATTAATAGATTAATTAATTAATCTAAAGTGATTTTTATGAAACTAATCAAGATCGTACACCTGTACTCATGACTTGGGCCTCAATACGTAAGATTAATTGCTTAGCTTTTTAACTTTAAGATAAAAAATTATTATAACGATAGTTCCAAATTTTAATAATTGAATATTTATTTAGTAATTATTTTTTAAAATTAATAGATTCAATTAGTTAATCTAAGATTATTTTTTAATAATATTGATCATGATCATAGACCTCTACTCATGGGTTGGGCCTCAATACATACAAATAAATTGTTAGTATTTTAACTTAAAAATAAAAAATTATTTTAACGGTAGTTTAGAATTTTGATTACCGAATTTTTATTCAATAAATATTTCATAAAATTAATATATTAATTAATTAATCTAAGATAATTTTAATGAAACTAATCAAGATCGTACACCGGTACTCATTAGTTGGGCCTCAATACGTAAGATTAATTGGTTAGTGTTTTAACTTTAAGATAAAAAATTATTTTAACGATAGTTCCAAATTTTAATAATTGGATATTTATTTAATAATTATTTTGTGGAATTAATAGATTAAATTAGTTAATCTAAGATAATTTCTTAATTACATTAATCAAGATCATAGACCTCTACTCATGGGTTGGGCCTCTATATATACAAATAAATTGTTGGTATTTTAACTTAAAAATAACAAATTATTTTAACCGTAATTTTGAATTTTGATAACTGAATTTCTATTTAATAATTATTTCATAAAATTAATAGATTAATTAATTAATCTAAGATAATTTTAATGTGACTAATCAAGATCGTACACCTGTCCTCATGAGTTTGGCCTCAATACGTAAGATTAATTGTTTAGTGTTTTAACTCTAAGATAAAAAATTATTTTAACGATTGTTCCGAATTTTAATAATTGGATATTTATTTAATAATTATTTTGTAAAATTAATAGATTAAATTAGTTAATCTAAGATAGTTTTTTAATAACATTAATCAAGATCATAGACCTCTACTCATGGATTGGGCCTCATTACATACAAATAAATTGTTAGTATTTTAAATTAAAAATAAAAAATTATTTTAACTGTATTTTAGAATTTTGATTACCGAATTTTTATTTAATAATTATTTTATAAAATTAATAGATTAATTAATTAATCTAAGATAATTTTAATGACACTAATGAAAATCGTACACCTGTCCTCATGAGTTTTGCCTCAATACGTAAGATTAATTGGTTAGTGTTTTAACTCTAAGATAAAAAATTATTTTAACGATATTTACAAATTTTCATAAATGGATATTTATTTAATAATTATTTTGTGAAATTAATAGAATAAATTAGTTAATCTAAGATAATTTTTTAATAACATTAATCATGATCATAGACCTCTACTCATGGGTTGGGCCTCATTACATACAAATAAATTGTTAGTATTTTAAGTTAAAAATAAAAAATTATTTTAACTGTAGTATAAAATTTTGATTACCGAATTTTTATTTAATAATTATTTCGTAAAATTAATAGATTAATTAATTAATCTAAGATAATTTTAATGACACTAATCAAGATCGTACACCTGTCCTCATGAGTTTGGCCTCAATACGTAAGATTAATTTGTTAGTGTTTTAACTCTAAGATAAAAAATTATTTTAACGACAGTTCCGAATTTTAATAATTGGATATTTATTTAATAATTATTTTGTTAAATTAATAGATTAAATTAGTTAATCTAAGATAATTTTTGAATAATATTAATCAAGATTATAGACCTCTACTCATGGGTTGGGCCTCAATACGTACAAATAAATTGTTAGTATTTTAAGTTAAAAATAAAAAATTATTTTAACCGTAGTTTAGAATTTTGATAACTGAATTCGTAGACCTCTACTCATGGGTTGGGCCTCATTACATACAAATAAATTGTTAGTATTTTAAGTTAAAAATAAAAAATTATTTTAACTGCATTTTAGAATTTTGATTACCGAATTCTTATTTGATAATTATTTTGTAAAATTAATAGATTAATTAATTAATCTAAGATAATTTTAATTACACTAATCAAGAACGTACACCTGTCCTCATGAGTTTGGCCTCAATACGTAAGATTAATTGGTTAGTTTTTTAACTTTAAGATAAAAAATTATTTTAACGATAGTTCCAAATTTTAATAATTGGATATTTATTTAATAATTATTTTGTGGAATTAATAAATTAAATTAGTTAATCTAAGATAATTTTTTAATTACATTAATCAATATAATAGACCTCTACTCATGGGTTGGGCCTCTATACATACAAATAAATTGTTAGTATTTTAACTTGAAAATAAAAAATTATTTTAACCGTAGTTTAGCATTTTGATTACCGAATTTTTATTTAATAATTATTTCGTAAAATTAATAGATTATTTAATTAATCTAAGATAATTTTAATGACACTAATCAAGATCGTACACCTGTCCTCATGAGTTTGGCCTCAATACGTAAGATTAATTGTTTAGTGTTTTAACTCTAAGATAAAAAATTATTTTGACGATTGTTCCGAATTTTAATAATTGGATATTTATTTAATAATTATTTTGTTAAATTAATAGATTAAATTAGTTAATCTAAGATAATTTTTGAATAATATTAATCAAGATGATAGACCTCTACTCATGGGTTGGGCCTCAATACGTACAAATAAATTGTTAGTATTTTAAGTTAAAAATAAAAAATTATTTTAACCGTAGTTTAGAATTTTGATAACTGAATTCGTAGACCTCTACTCATGGGTTGGGCCTCATTACATACAAATAAATTGTTAGTATTTTAAGTTAAAAATAAAAAATTATTTTAACTGCATTTTAGAATTTTGATTACCGAATTCTTATTTGATAATTATTTGGTAAAATTAATAGATTAATTAATTAATCTAAGATAATTTTAATTACACTAATCAAGATCGTACACCTGTCCTCATGAGTTTGGCCTCAATACGTAAGATTAATTGTTTAGTGTTTTAACTCTAAGATAAAAAATTATTTTGACGATTGTTCCGAATTTTAATAATTGGATATTTATTTAATAATTATTTTGTTAAATTAATAGATTAAATTAGTTAATCTAAGATAGTTTTTTAATAACATTAATCAAGATCATAGACCTCTACTCATGGGTTGGGCCTCATTACATACAAATAAATTGTTAGTATTTTAAATTAAAAATAAAAAATTATTTTAACTGTATTTTAGAATTTTGATTACCGAATTTTTATTTAATAATTATTTTATAAAATTAATAGATTAATTAATTAATCTAAGATAATTTTAATGACACTAATGAAAATCGTACACCTGTCCTCATGAGTTTTGCCTCAATACGTAAGATTAATTGGTTAGTGTTTTAACTCTAAGATAAAAAATTATTTTAACGACATTTACAAATTTTCATAAATGGATATTTATTTAATAATTATTTTGTGAAATTAATAGAATAAATTAGTTAATCTAAGATAATTTTTTAATAACATTAATCATGATCATAGACCTCTACTCATGGGTTGGGCCTCATTACATACAAATAAATTGTTAGTATTTTAAGTTAAAAATAAAAAATTATTTTAACTGTAGTATAAAATTTTGATTACCGAATTTTTATTTAATAATTATTTCGTAAAATTAATAGATTAATTAATTAATCTAAGATAATTTTAATGACACTAATCAAGATCGTACACCTGTCCTCATGAGTTTGGCCTCAATACGTAAGATTAATTTGTTAGTGTTTTAACTCTAAGATAAAAAATTATTTTAACGACAGTTCCGAATTTTAATAATTGGATATTTATTTAATAATTATTTTGTTAAATTAATAGATTAAATTAGTTAATCTAAGATAATTTTTGAATAATATTAATCAAGATTATAGACCTCTACTCATGGGTTGGGCCTCAATACGTACAAATAAATTGTTAGTATTTTAAGTTAAAAATAAAAAATTATTTTAACCGTAGTTTAGAATTTTGATAACTGAATTCGTAGACCTCTACTCATGGGTTGGGCCTCATTACATACAAATAAATTGTTAGTATTTTAAGTTAAAAATAAAAAATTATTTTAACTGCATTTTAGAATTTTGATTACCGAATTCTTATTTGATAATTATTTTGTAAAATTAATAGATTAATTAATTAATCTAAGATAATTTTAATTACACTAATCAAGAAAGTACACCTGTCCTCATGAGTTTGGCCTCAATACGTAAGATTAATTGGTTAGTTTTTTAACTTTAAGATAAAAAATTATTTTAACGATAGTTCCAAATTTTAATAATTGGATATTTATTTAATAATTATTTTGTGGAATTAATAAATTAAATTAGTTAATCTAAGATAATTTTTTAATTACATTAATCAATATAATAGACCTCTACTCATGGGTTGGGCCTCTATACATACAAATAAATTGTTAGTATTTTAACTTGAAAATAAAAAATTATTTTAACCGTAGTTTAGCATTTTGATTACCGAATTTTTATTTAATAATTATTTCGTAAAATTAATAGATTAATTAATTAATCTAAGATAATTTTAATGACACTAATCAAGATCGTACACCTGTCCTCATGAGTTTGGCCTCAATACGTAAGATTAATTGTTTAGTGTTTTAACTCTAAGATAAAAAATTATTTTGACGATTGTTCCGAATTTTAATAATTGGATATTTATTTAATAATTATTTTGTTAAATTAATAGATTAAATTAGTTAATCTAAGATAATTTTTGAATAATATTAATCAAGATTATAGACCTCTACTCATGGGTTGGGCCTCAATACGTACAAATAAATTGTTAGTATTTTAAGTTAAAAATAAAAAATTATTTTAACCGTAGTTTAGAATTTTGATAACTGAATTCGTAGACCTCTACTCATGGGTTGGGCCTCATTACATACAAATAAATTGTTAGTATTTTAAGTTAAAAATAAAAAATTATTTTAACTGCATTTTAGAATTTTGATTACCGAATTCTTATTTGATAATTATTTTTTAAAATTAATAGATTAATTAATTAATCTAAGATAATTTTAATTACACTAATCAAGAACGTACACCTGTCCTCATGAGTTTGGCCTCAATACGTAAGATTAATTGGTTAGTTTTTTAACTTTAAGATAAAAAATTATTTTAACGATAGTTCCAAATTTTAATAATTGGATATTTATTTAATAATTATTTTGTGGAATTAATAAATTAAATTAGTTAATCTAAGATAATTTTTTAATTACATTAATCAATATAATAGACCTCTACTCATGGGTTGGGCCTCTATACATACAAATAAATTGTTAGTATTTTAGCATGAAAATAAAAAATTATTTTAACCGTAGTTTAGCATTTTGATTACCGAATTTTTATTTAATAATTATTTCGTAAAATTAATAGATTAATTAATTAATCTAAGATAATTTTAATGACACTAATCAAGATCGTACACCTGTCCTCATGAGTTTGGCCTCAATACGTAAGATTAATTGTTTAGTGTTTTAACTCTAAGATAAAAAATTATTTTGACGATTGTTCCGAATTTTAATAATTGGATATTTATTTAATAATTATTTTATGAAGTTAATAGATTAAATTAGTTAATCTAAGATAATTTTTTAATAACATTAATCAAGATCATAGTCCTCTACTCATGGGTTGGGCCACAATACATACAAATAAATTGTTAGTATTTTAACTTAAAAATAACAAATTATTTTAACCGTAATTTTGAATTTTGATAACTGAATTTCTATTTAATAATTATTTCATAAAATTAATAGATTAATTAATTAATCTAAGATAATTTTAATGTGACTAATCCAGATCGTACACCTGTACTCATGGGTTGGCCCTCAGTACGTAAGATTAATTGGTTAGTTTTTTAACTTAAAAATAAAAAATTATTTTAACATAGTTTAGAATTTTGAAAATTTAATTTTTATTTAATAATTATTTCGTAAAATTAATAGATTAACTAATTAATCTAAATTAATTTTTATGAAACTAATCAAGAACGTACACCTGTCCTCATGAGTTTGGCCTCAATACGTAAGATTAATTGGTTAGTTTTTTAACTTTAAGATAAAAAATTATTTTAACGATAGTTCCAAATTTTAATAATTGGATATTTATTTAATATTTATTTAGTGGAATTAATAGATTAAATTAGTTAATCTAAGATAAATTTTTAATTGCATTAATCAAGATAATAGACCTCTACTCATGGGTTGGGCCTCTATACATACAAATAAATTGTTAGTATTTTAACTTCAAAATAAAAAATTATTTTAACCGTAGTTTGGCATTTTGATTACCGAATTTTTATTTAATAATTATTTCGTAAAATTAATAGATTAATTAATTAATCTAAGATAATTTTAATGACACTTATCAAGATCGTACACCTGTCCTCATGAGTTTGGCCTCAATACGTAAGATTAATTGTTTAGTGTTTTAACTCTAAGATAAAAAATTAATTTAACGATTCTTCCGAATTTTAATAATTGGATATTTATTTAATAATTATTTTATGAAATTAATTGATTAAATTAGTTAATCTAAGATAATTTTTTAATAACATTAATCAAGATCATAGACCTCTACTCATGTGTTGGGCCACAATACATACAAATAAATTGTTGGTATTTTAACTTAAAAATAACAAATTATTTTAACCGTAATTTTGAATTTTGATAACTGAATTTTCATTTAATAATTATTTCATAAAATTAATAGATTAATTAATTAATCTAGGATAAATTTATTGTGACTAATCAAGATCGTACACCTGTCCTCATGAGTTTGGCCTCAATACGTAAGATTAATTGTTTAGTGTTTTAGTTCTAAGATAAAAAATTATTTTAACGATTGTTCCGAATTTTAATAATTGGATATTTATTTAATAATTATTTTGTAAAATTAATAGATTAAATTAGTTAATCTAAGATAGTTTTTTAATAACATTAATCAAGATCATAGACCTCTACTCATGGGTTGGGCCTCATTACATACAAATAAATTGTTAGTATTTTAAATTAAAAATAAAAAATTATTTTAACTGTATTTTAGAATTTTGATTACCGAATTTTTATTTAATAATTATTTTATAAAATTAATAGATTAATTAATTAATCTAAGATAATTTTAATGACACTAATGAAGATCGTACACCTGTCCTCATGAGTTTTGCCTCAATACGTAAGATTAATTGGTTAGTGTTTTAACTCTAAGATAAAAAATTATTTTAACGACATTTACAAATTTTCATAAATGGATATTTATTTAATAATTATTTTGTGAAATTAATAGAATAAATTAGTTAATCTAAGATAATTTTTTAATAACATTAATCATGATCATAGACCTCTACTCATGGGTTGGGCCTCATTACATACAAATAAATTGTTAGTATTTTAAGTTAAAAATAAAAAATTATTTTAACTGTAGTATAGAATTTTGATTACCGAATTTTTATTTAATAATTATTTCGTAAAATTAATAGATTAATTAATTAATCTAAGATAATTTTAATGACACTAATCAAGATCGTACACCTGTCCTCATGAGTTTGGCCTCAATACGTAAGATTAATTTGTTAGTGTTTTAACTCTAAGATAAAAAATTATTTTAACGACAGTTCCGAATTTTAATAATTGGATATTTATTTAATAATTATTTTGTTAAATTAATAGATTAAATTAGTTAATCTAAGATAATTTTTGAATAATATTAATCAAGATTATAGACCTCTACTCATGGGTTGGGCCTCAATACGTACAAATAAATTGTTAGTATTTTAAGTTAAAAATAAAAAATTATTTTAACCGTAGTTTAGAATTTTGATAACTGAATTCGTAGACCTCTACTCATGGGTTGGGCCTCATTACATACAAATAAATTGTTAGTATTTTAAGTTAAAAATAAAAAATTATTTTAACTGCATTTTAGAATTTTGATTACCGAATTCTTATTTGATAATTATTTTGTAAAATTAATAGATTAATTAATTAATCTAAGATAATTTTAATTACACTAATCAAGAACGTACACCTGTCCTCATGAGTTTGGCCTCAATACGTAAGATTAATTGGTTAGTGTTTTAACTCTTAGATAAAAAATTATTTTAACAATAGTTCCAAATTTCAATAATGGGATATTTATTTAATAATTATTTTGTGAAAGTAATAGATAAAATTAGTTAATCTAAGATAATTTTTTAATAACATCAATCAAGATCATAGACCTCTGCTCATGGGTTGGGCCTCATTACATACAAATAAATTGTTAGTATTTTAAACATCAAAATAAAAAATTATTTTAACCGTAGTTTGGCATTTTGATTACCGAATTTTTATTTAATAATTATTTCGTAAAATTATTAGATTAATTAATTAATCTAAGATAATTTTAATGACACTAATCAAGATCGTACACCTGTCCTCATGAGTTTGGCCTCAATCGGTAAGATGTTTACGACAGTTCCAAATTTTAATAATTGGATATTTATTTAATAATTATTTTGTGGAATTAATAGATTAAATTAGTTAATCTAAGATAATTTTTTAATTACATTAATGAATATAATAGACCTCTACTCATGGGTTGGGCCTCTATACATACAAATAAATTGTTAGTATTTTAACTTGAAAATAAAAAATTATTTTAACCGTAGTTTAGCATTTTGATTACCGAATTTTTATTTAATAATTATTTCGTAAAATTAATAGATTAATTAATTAATCTAAGATAATTTTAATGACACTAATCAAGATCGTACACCTGTCCTCATGAGTTTGGCCTCAATACGTAAGACTAATCAAGATCGTACACCTGTACTCATGAGTTGGGCATCAATACGTAAGATTAATTGCTTAGTTTTTTAACTTTAAGATAAAAAATTATTATAACGATACTTCCAAATTTTAATAATTGAATATTTATTTAATAATTATTTTGTAAAATTAATAGATTAAATTAGTTAATCTACGACAATTTTTTAATAACATTAATCAAGATCATAGACCTCTACTCATGGTTGGGCCTCTATACATACGAATAAATTGTTAGTATTTTAACTTAAAAATAAAAAATTATTCTAACTATAGTTTAGAATTTTGATAACTGAATTACTATTTAATAATTATTTAGTAAAATTAATAGATTTATTAATTAATCTAAGATAATTTTAATGAAACTAATCAAGATCGTACACCTGTACTCCTGAGTTGGGCCTCAATAAGTAAGATTAATATCTTAGTTTTTTAACTTTAAGATAAAAAATTATTATAACGATAGTATAAAATTTTTATAATTGAATATTTATTTAATAATTATTTTGTAAAATTAATAGATTAAATTAGTTAATCTAAGATAATTTTTTAATGACATTAATCAAGATCATAGACCTCTACTCATGGGTTGGGCCTCATTACATACAAATAAATTGTTAGTATTTTAAATTAAAAATAAAAAATTATTTTAACTGTATTTTAGAATTTTGATTACCGAATTTTTATTTAATAATTATTTTATAAAATTAATAGATTAATTAATTAATCTAAGATAATTTTAATGACACTAATGAAAATCGTACACCTGTCCTCATGAGTTTTGCCTCAATACGTAAGATTAATTGGTTAGTGTTTTAACTCTAAGATAAAAAATTATTTTAACGACATTTACAAATTTTCATAAATGGATATTTATTTAATAATTATTATTTGAAATTAATAGAATAAATTAGTTAATCTAAGATAATTTTTTAATAACATTAATCATGATCATAGACCTCTACTCATGGGTTGGGCCTCATTACATACAAATAAATTGTTAGTATTTTAAGTTAAAAATAAAAAATCATTTTAACTGTAGTATAGAATTTTGATTACCGAATTTTTATTTAATAATTATTTCGTAAAATTAATAGATCAATTAATTAATCTAAGATAATTTTAATGACACTAATCAAGATCGTACACCTGTCCTCATGAGTTTGGCCTCAATACGTAAGATTAATTGGTTAGTGTTTTAACTCTTAGATAAAAAATTATTTTAACGACAGTTCCAAATTTTAATAATTGGATATTTATTTAATAATTATTTTGTGAAATTAGTAGATTAAATTAGTTAATCTAAGATAATTTTTTAATAACATTAATCATGATCATAGACCTCTCCTCATGGGTTGGGCCTCATTACATACAAATAAATTGTTAGCATTTTAAGTTAAAAATAAAAATTATTTTAACTGTAGTATAGAATTTTGATTACCGAATTTTTATTTAATAATTATTTCGTAAAATTAATAGATTAATTAATTAATCTAAGATAATTTTAATGACACTAATCAAGATCGTACACCTGTCCTAATGAGTTTGGCCTCAATCGGTAAGATGTTTACGACAGTTCCAAATTTTAATAATTGGATATTTATTTAATAATTATTTTGTGAAATTAATAGATTAAATTAGTTAAACTAAGATAATTTTTGAATAATATTGATCAAGATTATAGACCTCTACTCATCTGTTGGTCCTCAATACATACAAATAAATTGTTAGTATTTTAAGTTAAAAATAAAAAATTATTTTAACTGTAGTTTAGAATTTTGATAACTGAATTACTATTTAATAATTATTTAGTAAAATTAATAGATTAATTAATTAATCTAAGATAATTTCAATGACACTAATCAAGATCGTACACCTCTACTCATGAGTTGGGCCTTAATACGTAAGATTAATTGGTTAGTGTTTTAACTTTAAGATAAAAAATTATTTTAACAATAGTTCCAAATTTTAATAATGGGATATTTATTTAATAATTATTTTGTGAAAGTAATAGATTAAATTAGTTAATCTAAGATAATTTTTTAATAACATTAATCAAGATCATAGACCTCTGCTCATGGGTTGGGCCTCATTACATACAAATAAATTGTTAGTATTTTAAATTAAAAATAAAAAATTATTTTAACTGTATTTTAGAATTTTGATTACCGAATTTTTATTTAATAATTATTTAATAAAATTAATAGATTAATTAATTAATCTAAGATAATTTTAATGACACTAATGAAAATCGTACACCTGTCCTCATGAGTTTTGCCTCAATACGTAAGATTAATTGGTTAGTGTTTTAACTCTAAGATAAAAAATTATTTTAACGACATTTACAAATTTTCATAATGGATATTTATTTAATAATTATTATTTGAAATTAATAGAATAAATTTGTTAATCTAAGATAATTTTTTAATAACATTAATCATGATCATAGACCTCTACTCATGGGTTGGGCCTCATTATATACAAATAAATTGTTAGTATTTTAAGTTAAAAATAAAAAATCATTTTAACTGTAGTATAGAATTTTGATTACCGACTTTTTATTTAATAATTATTTCGTAAAATTAATAGATCAATTAATTAATCTAAGATAATTTTAATGACACTAATCAAGATCGTACACCTGTCCTCATGAGTTTGGCCTCAATACGTAAGATTAATTGGTTAGTGTTTTAACTCTTAGATAAAAAAAATTTTTAACGACAGTTCCAAATTTTAATAATTGGATATTTATTTAATAATTATTTTGTGAAATTAGTAGATTAAATTAGTTAATCTAAGATAATTTTTTAATAACATTAATCATGATCATAGACCTCTCCTCATGGGTTGGGCGTCATTACATACAAATAAATTGTTAGTATTTTAAGTTAAAAATAAAAAATTATTTTAACTGTAGTATAGAATTTTGATTACCGAATTTTTATTTAATAATTATTTCGTAAAATTAATAGATTAATTAATTAATCTAAGATAATTTTAATGACACTAATCAAGATCGTACACCTGTCCTAATGAGTTTGGCCTCAATCGGTAAGATGTTTACGACAGTTCCAAATTTTAATAATTGGATATTTATTTAATAATTATTTTGTGAAATTAATAGATTAAATTAGTTAAACTAAGATAATTTTTGAATAATATTGATCAAGATTATAGACCTCTACTCATCTGTTGGTCCTCAATACATACAAATAAATTGTTAGTATTTTAAGTTAAAAATAAAAAATTATTTTAACTGTAGTTTAGAATTTTGATAACTGAATTACTATTTAATAATTATTTAGTAAAATTAATAGATTAATTAATTAATCTAAGATAATTTCAATGACACTAATCAAGATCGTACACCTCTACTCATGAGTTGGGCCTCAATACGTAAGATTAATTGGTTAGTGTTTTAACTTTAAGATAAAAAATTATTTTAACAATAGTTCCAAATTTTAATAATGGGATATTTATTTAATAATTATTTTGTGAAAGTAATAGATTAAATTAGTTAATCTAAGATAATTTTTTAATAACATTAATCAAGATCATAGACCTCTGCTCATGGGTTGGGCCTCATTACATACAAATCAATTGTTAGTATTTTAAACATCAAAATAAAAAATTATTTTAACTGTAGTTTGGCATTTTGATTACCGAATTTTTATTTAATAATTATTTCGTAAAATTATTAGATTAATTAATTAATCTAAGATAATTTTAATGACACTAATCAAGATCGTACACCTGTCCTCATGAGTTTGGCCTCAATCGGTAAGATGTTTACGACAGTTCCAAATTTTAATAATTGGATATTTATTTAATAATTATTTTGTGAAATTAATAGATTAAATTAGTTAAACTAAGATAATTTTTTAATAACATTAATCAAGATCATAGACCTCTACTCATGGGTTGGGCCACAATACATACAAATAAATTGTTAGTATTTTAACTTAAAAATAACAAATTATTTTAACCGTAATTTTGAATTTTGATAACTTAATTTCTATTTAATAATTATTTCGTAAAATTAATAAATTAATTAATTAATCTAAGATAATTTTAATGTGACTAATCAAGATCGTACACCTGTACTCATGGGTTGGGCCTCAATACGTAAGATTAATTGGTTAGTATTTTAACTTAAAAATAAAAAATTATTTTAACAGTAGTTTAGAATTTTGAAAATTGAATTTTTATTTAATAATTATTTCATTAAATTAATAGATTAATTAATTAATCTAAATTAATTTTTATGAAACTAATCAAGATCGTACACCTGTACTCATGAGTTGGGCATCAATACGTAAGATTAATTGCTTAGTTTTTTAACTTTAAGATAAAAAATTATTATAACGATAGTTCCAAATTTTAATAATTGAATATTTATTTAATAATTATTTTGTAAAATTAATAGATTAAATTAGTTAATCTAAGATAATTTTTTAATAACATTAATCAAGATCATAGACCTCTAGTAATGGTTCGGCCTCTATACGTACAAATAAATTGTTAGTATTTTAACTTAAAAATAAAAAATTATTTTAACTGTAGTTTAGAATTTTGATAACTGAATTACTATTTAATAATTATTTAGTAAAATTAATAGATTAATTAATTAATCTAAGATAATTTTAATGAAACTAATCAAGATCGTACACCTGTACTCATGAGTTGGGCCTTAATAAGTAAGATTAATATCTTAGTTTTTTAACTTTAAGTTAAAAAATTATTATAACGATAGTATAAAATTTTAATAATTGAATATTTATTTAATAATTATTTTGTAAAATTAATAGATTAAATTAGTTAATCTAAGATAATTTTTTAATAACATTAATCAAGATCATAGACCTCTAGTCATGGGTTGGGCCTCAATACATACAAATAAATTGTTAGTATTTTAACTTAAAAATAAAAAATTATTTTAACTGTAGTTTAGAATTTTGATTACCGAATTTTTATTCAATAAATATTTCGTAAAATTAATAGATTAATTAATTAATCTAAGATAATTTTAATGACACTAATCAAGATCGTACACCTGTACTCATGAGTTTGGCCTCAATACGTAAGATTAATTGGTTGGTGTTTTAACTCTAAGATAAAAAAATTATTTTAACGACAGTTCCAAATTTTAATATTTGGATATTTATTTAAGAATTATTTTGTGAAATTAATAGATTAAATTAGTTAATCTAAGATAATTTCTGAATAACATTAATCAAGATGATAGACCTCTACACATGGGTTGGGCCTCAATACATTCAAATAAATTGTTAGTATTTTAAATTAAAAATAAAAAATTATTTTAACTGTATTTTAGAATTTTGATTACCGAATTTTTATTTAATAATTATTTAATAAAATTAATAGATTAATTAATTAATCTAAGATAATTTTAATGACACTAATGAAAATCGTACACCTGTCCTCATGAGTTTTGCCTCAATACGTAAGATTAATTGGTTAGTGTTTTAACTCTAAGATAAAAAATTATTTTAACGACATTTACAAATTTTCATAATGGATATTTATTTAATAATTATTATTTGAAATTAATAGAATAAATTTGTTAATCTAAGATAATTTTTTAATAACATTAATCATGATCATAGACCTCTACTCATGGGTTGGGCCTCATTATATACAAATAAATTGTTAGTATTTTAAGTTAAAAATAAAAAATCATTTTAACTGTAGTATAGAATTTTGATTACCGACTTTTTATTTAATAATTATTTCGTAAAATTAATAGATCAATTAATTAATCTAAGATAATTTTAATGACACTAATCAAGATCGTACACCTGTCCTCATGAGTTTGGCCTCAATACGTAAGATTAATTGGTTAGTGTTTTAACTCTTAGATAAAAAAAATTTTTAACGACAGTTCCAAATTTTAATAATTGGATATTTATTTAATAATTATTTTGTGAAATTAGTAGATTAAATTAGTTAATCTAAGATAATTTTTTAATAACATTAATCATGATCATAGACCTCTCCTCATGGGTTGGGCGTCATTACATACAAATAAATTGTTAGTATTTTAAGTTAAAAATAAAAAATTATTTTAACTGTAGTATAGAATTTTGATTACCGAATTTTTATTTAATAATTATTTCGTAAAATTAATAGATTAATTAATTAATCTAAGATAATTTTAATGACACTAATCAAGATCGTACACCTGTCCTAATGAGTTTGGCCTCAATCGGTAAGATGTTTACGACAGTTCCAAATTTTAATAATTGGATATTTATTTAATAATTATTTTGTGAAATTAATAGATTAAATTAGTTAAACTAAGATAATTTTTGAATAATATTGATCAAGATTATAGACCTCTACTCATCTGTTGGTCCTCAATACATACAAATAAATTGTTAGTATTTTAAGTTAAAAATAAAAAATTATTTTAACTGTAGTTTAGAATTTTGATAACTGAATTACTATTTAATAATTATTTAGTAAAATTAATAGATTAATTAATTAATCTAAGATAATTTCAATGACACTAATCAAGATCGTACACCTCTACTCATGAGTTGGGCCTCAATACGTAAGATTAATTGGTTAGTGTTTTAACTTTAAGATAAAAAATTATTTTAACAATAGTTCCAAATTTTAATAATGGGATATTTATTTAATAATTATTTTGTGAAAGTAATAGATTAAATTAGTTAATCTAAGATAATTTTTTAATAACATTAATCAAGATCATAGACCTCTGCTCATGGGTTGGGCCTCATTACATACAAATAAATTGTTAGTATTTTAAACATCAAAATAAAAAATTATTTTAACCGTAGTTTGGCATTTTGATTACCGAATTTTTATTTAATAATTATTTCGTAAAATTATTAGATTAATTAATTAATCTAAGATAATTTTAATGACACTAATCAAGATCGTACACCTGTCCTCATGAGTTTGGCCTCAATCGGTAAGATGTTTACGACAGTTCCAAATTTTAATAATTGGATATTTATTTAATAATTATTTTGTTAAATTAATAGATTAAATTAGTTAAACTAAGATAATTTTTTAATAACATTAATCAAGATCATAGACCTCTACTCATGGGTTGGGCCACAATACATACAAATAAATTGTTAGTATTTTAACTTAAAAATAACAAATTATTTTAACCGTAATTTTGAATTTTGATAACTTAATTTCTATTTAATAATTATTTCGTAAAATTAATAAATTAATTAATTAATCTAAGATAATTTTAATGTGACTAATCAAGATCGTACACCTGTACTCATGGGTTGGGCCTCAATACGTAAGATTAATTGGTTAGTATTTTAACTTAAAAATAAAAAATTATTTTAACAGTAGTTTAGAATTTTGAAAATTGAATTTTTATTTAATAATTATTTCATTAAATTAATAGATTATTGAAAATTGAATTTTTATTTAATAATTATTTCATTAAATTAATAGATTAATTAATTAATCTAAATTAATTTTTATGAAACTAATCAAGATCGTACACCTGTACTCATGAGTTGGGCATCAATACGTAAGATTAATTGCTTAGTTTTTTAACTTTAAGATAAAAAATTATTATAACGATAGTTCCAAATTTTAATAATTGAATATTTATTTAATAATTATTTTGTAAAATTAATAGATTAAATTAGTTAATCTAAGATAATTTTTTAATAACATTAATCAAGATCATAGACCTCTAGTAATGGTTCGGCCTCTATACGTACAAATAAATTGTTAGTATTTTAACTTAAAAATAAAAAATTATTTTAACTGTAGTTTAGAATTTTGATAACTGAATTACTATTTAATAATTATTTAGTAAAATTAATAGATTAATTAATTAATCTAAGATAATTTTAATGAAACTAATCAAGATCGTACACCTGTACTCATGAGTTGGGCCTTAATAAGTAAGATTAATATCTTAGTTTTTTAACTTTAAGTTAAAAAATTATTATAACGATAGTATAAAATTTTAATAATTGAATATTTATTTAATAATTATTTTGTAAAATTAATAGATTAAATTAGTTAATCTAAGATAATTTTTTAATAACATTAATCAAGATCATAGACCTCTAGTCATGGGTTGGGCCTCAATACATACAAATAAATTGTTAGTATTTTAACTTAAAAATAAAAAATTATTTTAACTGTAGTTTAGAATTTTGATTACCGAATTTTTATTCAATAAATATTTCGTAAAATTAATAGATTAATTAATTAATCTAAGATAATTTTAATGACACTAATCAAGATCGTACACCTGTACTCATGAGTTTGGCCTCAATACGTAAGATTAATTGGTTGGTGTTTTAACTCTAAGATAAAAAAATTATTTTAACGACAGTTCCAAATTTTAATATTTGGATATTTATTTAAGAATTATTTTGTGAAATTAATAGATTAAATTAGTTAATCTAAGATAATTTCTGAATAACATTAATCAAGATGATAGACCTCTACACATGGGTTGGGCCTCAATACATTCAAATAAATTGTTAGTATTTTAACTTAAAAATAACAAATTATTTTAACTGTATTTTAGAATTTTGATTACCGAATTTTTATTTAATAATTATTTCGTAAACTTAATAGATTAATTAATTAATCTAAGATAATTTTAATGACACTAATCAAGATCGTACACCTGTCCTCATGAGTTTGGCCTCAATACGTAAGATTAATTGGTTACTGTTTTAACTCTAAGATAAAAAATTATTTTTACGACAGTTCCAAATTTTAATAATTGGATATTTATTTAAGAATTATTTTGTGAAATTAATAGATTAAATTAGTTAATCTAAGATAATTTTTGAATAACGTTAATCAAGATTATAGACCTCTACTAATGGGTTGGGACTCAATACATACAAATAAATTGTTAGTATTTTAAGTTAAAAATAAAAAATTATTTTAACTGTAGTTTAGAATTTTGATAACTGAATTACTATTTAATAATTATTTAGTAAAATTAATAGATTAATTAATTAATCTAAGATAAATTTAATGAAACTAATAAAGATCGTACACCTGTACTCATGAGTTGGGCCTCAATAAGTAAGATTAATTGCTTAGTTTTTTAACTTTAAGATAAAAATTTATTTTAACGAGAGTTCCAAATTTTAATAATTGGATATTTATTTAATAATTATTTTGAGAAATTAATAGATTAAATTAGTTAATCTAAGATAATTTTTGAATAACGTTAATCAAGATTATAGACCTCTACTAATGGGTTGGGACTCAATACATACAAATAAATTGTTAGTATTTTAAGTTAAAAATAAAAAATTATTTTAACTGTAGTTTAGAATTTTGATAACTGAATTACTATTTAATAATTATTTAGTAAAATTAATAGATTAATTAATTAATCTAAGATAATTTTAATGAAACTAATAAAGATCGTACACCTGTACTCATGAGTTTGGCCTCAATACGTAAGATTAATTGGTTACTGTTTTAACTCTAAGATAAAAAATTATTTTTACGACAGTTCCAAATTTTAATAATTGGATATTTATTTAAGAATTATTTTGTGAAATTAATAGATTAAATTAGTTAATCTAAGATAATTTTTGAATAACGTTAATCAAGATTATAGACCTCTACTAATGGGTTGAGACTCAATACATACAAATAAATTGTTAGTATTTTAAGTTAAAAATAAAAAATTATTTTAACTGTAGTTTAGAATTTTGATAACTGAATTACTATTTAATAATTATTTAGTAAAATTAATAGATTAATTAATTAATCTAAGATAATTTTAATGACACTAATCAAGATCGTACACCTGTCCTCATGAGTTTGGCCTCAATCGGTAAGATGTTTACGACAGTTCCAAATTTTAATAATTGGATATTTATTTAATAATTATTTTGTGAAATTAAAAGATTAAATTAGTTAAACTAAGATAATTTTTTAATAACATTAATCAAGATCATAGACCTCTACTCATGGGTTGGGCCACAATACATACAAATAAATTGTTAGTATTTTAACTTAAAAATAACAAATTATTTTAACCGTAATTTTGAATTTTGATAACTTAATTTCTATTTAATAATTATTTCGTAAAATTAATAGATTAATTAATTAATCTAAGATAATTTTAATGTGACTAATCAAGATCGTACACCTGTACTCATGGGTTGGGCCTCAATACGTAAGATTAATTGGTTAGTATTTTAACTTAAAAATAAAAAATTATTTTAACAGTAGTTTAGAATTTTGAAAATTGAATTTTTATTTAATAATTATTTCATTAAATTAATCCATTAATTAATTAATCTAAATTAATTTTTATGAAACTAATAAAGATCGTACACCTGTACTCATGAGTTGGGAATCAATACGTAAGATTAATTGCTTAGTTTTTTAACTTTAAGATAAAAAATTATTATAACGATAGTTCCAAATTTTAATAATTGAATATTTATTTAATAATTATTTTGTAAAATTAATAGATTAACTTAGTTAATCTAAGATAATTTTTTAATAACATTAATCAAGATCATAGACCTCTACTAATGGTTGGGCCTCTATACGTACAAATAAATTGTTAGTATTTTAAGTTAAAAATAAAAAATTATTTTAACTGTAGTTTAGAATTTTGATAACTGAATTACTATTTAATAATTATTTAGTAAAATTAATAGATTAATTAATTAATCTAAGATAATTTTAATGAAACTAATCAAGATCGTACACCTGTACTCATGAGTTGGGCCTTAATAAGTAAGATTAATATCTTAGTTTTTTAACTTTAAGTTAAAAAATTATTATAACGATAGTATAAAATTTTAATAATTGAATATTTATTTAATAATTATTTTGTAAAATTAATAGATTAAATTAGTTAATCTAAGATAATTTTTTAATAACATTAATCATGATCATAGACCTCTAGTCATGGGTTGGGCCTCAATACATACAAATAAATTGTTAGTATTTTAACTTAAAAATAAAAAATTATTTTAACTGTAGTTTAGAATTTTGATTACCGAATTTTTATTCAATAAATATTTCGTAAAATTAATAGATTAATTAATTAATCTAAGATAATTTTAATGACACTAATCAAGATCGTACACCTGTACTCATGAGTTTGGCCTCAATACGTAAGATTAATTGGTTGGTGTTTTAACTCTAAGATAAAAAATTATTTTAACGACAGTTCCAAATTTTAATATTTGGATATTTATTTAAGAATTATTTTGTGAAATTAATAGATTAAATTAGTTAATCTAAAATAATTTTTGAATAACATTAATCAAGATGATAGACCTCTACTCATGGGTTGGGCCTCAATACATTCAAATAAATTGTTAGTATTTTAACTTAAAAATAACAAATTATTTTAACTGTATTTTAGAATTTTGATTACCGAATTTTTATTTAATAATTATTTCGTAAACTTAATAGATTAATTAATTAATCTAAGATAATTTTAATGACACTAATCAAGATCGTACACCTGTCCTCATGAGTTTGGCCTCAATACGTAAGATTAATTGGTTACTGTTTTAACTCTAAGATTAAAAATTATTTTTACGACAGTTCCAAATTTTAATAATTGGATATTTATTTAAGAATTATTTTGTGAAATTAATAGATTAAATTAGTTAATCTAAGATAATTTTTGAATAACGTTAATCAAGATTATAGACCTCTACTAATGGGTTGGGACTCAATACATAGAAATAAATTGTTAGTATTTTAAGTTAAAAATAAAAAATTATTTTAACTGTAGTTTAGAATTTTGATAACTGAATTACTATTTAATAATTATTTAGTAAAATTAATAGATTAATTAATTAATCTAAGATAATTTTAATGAAACTAATAAAGATCGTACACCTGTACTCATGAGTTGGGCCTCAATAAGTAAGATTAATTGCTTAGTTTTTTAACTTTAAGATAAAAATTTATTTTAACGAGAGTTCCAAATTTTAATAATTGGATATTTATTTAATAATTATTTTGAGAAATTAATAGATTAAATTAGTTAATCTAAGATAATTTTTGAATAACGTTAATCAAGATTATAGACCTCTACTAATGGGTTGGGACTCAATACATACAAATAAATTGTTAGTATTTTAAGTTAAAAATAAAAAATTATTTTAACTGTAGTTTAGAATTTTGATAACTGAATTACTATTTAATAATTATTTAGTAAAATTAATAGATTAATTAATTAATCTAAGATAATTTTAATGAAACTAATAAAGATCGTACACCTGTACTCATGAGTTGGGCCTCAATAATTAAGATTAATTGCTTAGTTTTTTAACTTTAAGATAAAAATTTATTTTAACGAGAGTTCCAAATTTTAATAATTGGATATTTATTTAATAATTATTTTGAGAAATTAATAGATTAAATTAGTTAATCTAAGATAATTTTTTAATAACATTAATCATGATCGTAGACCTCTACTCATGGGTTGGGCCTCATTACTTACAAATAAATTGTTAGTATATTAAGTTAAAAATAAAAAATTATTTTAACTGTAGTATAGAATTTTGATTACCGAATTTTTATTTAATAATTATTTCGTAAAATTAATAGATTAATTAATTAATCTAAGATAATTTTAATGACACTAATCAAGATCGTACACCTGTCCTCATGAGTTTGGCCTCAATCGGAAAGATGTTTACGACAGTTCCAAATTTTAATAATTTGATATTTATTTAATAATTATTTTGTGAAATTAATAGATTAAATTAGTTAAACTAAGATAATTTTTTAATAACATTAATCAAGATCATAGACCTCTACTCATGGGTTGGGCCACAGTACATACAAATAAATTGTTAGTATTTTAACTTAAAAATAACAAATTATTTTAACCGTAATTTTGAATTTTGATAACTTAATTTCTATTTAATAATTATTTCATAAAATTAGTAGATTAATTAATTAATCTAAGATAATTTTAATGTGACTAATCAAGATCGTACACCTGTACTCATGGGTTGGGCCTCAATACGTAAGATTAATTGGTTAGTATTTTAACTTAAAAATAAAAAATTATTTTAACAGTAGTTTAGAATTTTGAAAATTGAATTTTTATTTAATAATTATTTCATTAAATTAATAGATTAATTAATTAATCTAAATTAATTTTTATGAAACTAATCAAGATCGTACACCTGTACTCATGAATTGGGCATCAATACGTAAGATTAATTGCTTAGTTTTTTAACTTTAAGATAAAAAATTATTATAACGATAGTTCCAAATTTTAATAATTGAATATTTATTTAATAATTATTTTGTAAAATTAATAGATTAAATTAGTTAATCTAAGATAATTTTTTAATAACATTAATCAAGATCATAGACCTCTACTAATGGTTGGGCCTCTATACGTACAAATAAATTGTTAGTATTTTAACTTAAAAATAAAAAATTATTTTAACTGTAGTTTAGAATTTTGATAACTGAATTACTATTTAATAATTATTTAGTAAAATTAATAGATTAATTAATTAATCTAAGATAATTTTAATGAAACTAATCAAGATCGTACACCTGTACTCATGAGTTGGGCCTTAATAAGTAAGTTTAATATCTTAGTTTTTTAACTTTAAGATAAAAAATTATTATAACGATAGTATAAAATTTTAATAATTGAATATTTATTTAATATTAATTTTGTAAAATTAATAGATTAAATTAGTTAATCTAAGATAATTTTTTAATAACATTAATCAAGATCCTAGACCTCTACACATGGGTTGGGCCTCAATACATACAAATAAATTGTTAGTATTTTAACTTAAAAATAAAAAATTATTTCAACCGTAGTTTAGAATTTTGATTACCGAATTTTTATTCAATAAATATTTAGTAAAATCAATAGATTAATTTATTAATCTATGATAATTTTAATGACACTAATCAAGATCGTACACCTGTACTCATGAGTTTGGCCTCAATACGTAAGATTAATTGGTTAGTGTTTTAACTCTAAGATAAAAAAATTATTTTAACGACAGTTCCAAATTTTAATATTTGGATATTTATTTAAGAATTATTTTGTGAAATTAATAGATTAAATTAGTTAATCTAAAATAATTTTTGAATAACATTAATCAAGATGATAGACCTCTACTCATGGGTTGGGCCTCAATACATTTAAATAAATTGTTAGTATTTTAACTTAAAAATAACAAATTATTTTAACTGTATTTTAGAATTTTGATTACCGAATTTTTATTTAATAATTATTTCGTAAACTTAATAGATTAATTAATTAATCTAAGATAATTTTAATGACACTAATCAAGATCGTACACCTGTCCTCATGAGTTTGGCCTCAATACGTAAGATTAATTGGTTACTGTTTTAACTCTAAGATTAAAAATTATTTTTACGACAGTTCCAAATTTTAATAATTGGATATTTATTTAAGAATTATTTTGTGAAATTAATAGATTAAATTAGTTAATCTAAGATAATTTTTGAATAACGTTAATCAAGATTATAGACCTCTACTCATGGGTTGGGACTCAATACATACAAATAAATTGTTAGTATTTTAAGTTAAAAATAACAAATTATTTTAACTGTAGTTTAGAATTTTGATAACTGAATTACTATTTAATAATTATTTAGTAAAATTAATAGATTAATTAATTAATCTAAGATAATTTTAATTAAACTAATAAAGATCGTACACCTGTACTCATGAGTTGGGCCTCAATAAGTAAGATTAATTGCTTAGTTTTTTAACTTTAAGATAAAAATTTATTTTAACGAGAGTTCCAAATTTTAATAATTGGATATTTATTTAATAATTATTTTGTGAAATTAATAGATTAAATTAGTTAATCTAAGATAATTTTTTAATAACATTAATCATGATCGTAGACCTCTACTCATGGGTTGGGCCTCATTACTTACAAATAAATTGTTAGTATTTTAAGTTAAAAATAAAAAATTATTTTAACTGTAGTATAGAATTTTGATTACCGAATTTTTATTTAATAATTATTTCGTAAAATTAATAGATTAATTAATTAATCTAAGATAATTTTAATGAAACTAATCAAGATCGTACACCTGTACTCATGAGTTGGGCCTAAATAAGTAAGATTAATTGGTTAGTGTTTTAACTTTAAGATAAAAATTTATTTTAACGATAGTTCCAAATTTTAATAATTGGATATTTATTTTATAATTATTTTGTGAAATTAATATATGAAATTAGTTAATCTAAGATAATTTTTTAATAACATTAATCAATGTCATAGACCTCTACTCATGGGTTGGGCCTCATTACATACAAATAAATTGTTAGTATTTTAACTTAAAAATAAAAAATTATTTCAACTGTAGTTTAGAATTTTGATTACCGAATTTTTATTCAATAAATATTTAGTAAAATCAATAGATTAATTTATTAATCTAAGATAATTTTAATGACACTAATCAAGATCGTACACCTGTACTCATGAGTTTGGCCTCAATACGTAAGATTAATTGGTTAGTGTTTTAACTTTAAGATAAAAATTTATTTTAACGATAGTTCCAAATTTTAATAATTGGATATTTATTTTATAATTATTTTGTGAAATTAATAGATTAAATTAGTTAATCTAAGATAATTTTTGAATAATATTGATCAAGATTATAGACCTCTACTCA
Source organism: Annona cherimola (assembly GCA_030490835.1). Lineage (NCBI taxonomy): Eukaryota > Viridiplantae > Streptophyta > Magnoliopsida > Magnoliales > Annonaceae > Annona > Annona cherimola. The sequence goes on along the minus strand of JASFXW010000262.1, from coordinate 12,919 downwards.
TGTGTTGGGCCTCAATACATACAAATAAATTGTTAGTATTTTAAGTTAAAAATAAAAAATTATTTTAACTGTAGTTTAGAATTTTGATAACTGAATTACTATTTAATAATTATTTAGTAAAATTAATAGATTATTTAATTAATCTAAGATAATTTCAATGACACTAATCAAGATCGTACACCTCTACTCATGAGTTGAGCCTCAATACGTAAGATTAATTGGTTAGTGTTTTAACTTTAAGATAAAAATTTATTTTAACGAGAGTTCCAAATTTTAATAATTGGATATTTATTTAATAATTATTTTGTGAAATTAATAGATTAAATTAGTTAATCTAAGATAATTTTTTAATAACATTAATCAAGATCCTAGACCTCTACACATGGGTTGGGCCTCAATACATACAAATAAATTGTTAGTATTTTAACTTAAAAATAAAAAATTATTTCAACTGTAGTTTAGAATTTTGATTACCGAATTTTTATTCAATAAATATTTAGTAAAATCAATAGATTAATTTATTAATCTATGATAATTTTAATGACACTAATCAAGATCGTACACCTGTACTCATGAGTTTGGCCTCAATACGTAAGATTAATTGGTTAGTGTTTTAACTTTAAGATAAAAATTTATTTTAACGATAGATCCAAATTTTAATAATTGGATATTTATTTAAGAATTATTTTGTGAAATTAATAGATTAAATTAGTTAATCTAAGATAATTTCTGAATAACATTAATCAAGATGATAGACCTCTACTCATGGGTTGGGCCTCAATACATTCAAATAAATTGTTAGAATTTTAACTTAAAAATAACAAATTATTTTAACTGTATTTTAGAATTTTGATTACCGAATTTTTATTTAATAATTATTATATAAAATTAATAGATTAATTAATTAATCTAAGATAATTTTAATGACACTAATCAAGATCGTACACATGTCCTCATGAATTTTGACTCAATACGTAAGATTAATTGGTTAGTGTTTTAAGTCTTAGATAAAAAATTATTTTAACGACAGTTCCAAATTTTAATAATTGGATATTTATTTAATAATTATTTTGTGAAATTAGTAGATTAAATTAGTTAATCTAAGATAATTTTTTAATAACATTAATCATGATCATAGACCTCTACTCATGGGTTGGGCCTCATTACATACAAATAAATTGTTAGTATTTTAAGTTAAAAATAAAAAAATATTTTAACTGTAGTATAGAATTTTGATTACCGAATTTTTATTTAATAATTATTTCGTAAAATTAATAGATTAATTAATTAATCTAAGATAATTTTAATGACACTAATCAAGATCGTACACCTGTCCTCATGAGTTTGGCCTCAATCGGTAAGATGTTTACGACAGTTCCAAATTTTAATAATTGGATATTTATTTAATAATTATTTTGTGAAATTAATAGATTAAATTAGTTAAACTAAGATAATTTTTGAATAATATTGATCAAGATTATAGACCTCTACTCATGTGTTGGGCCTCAATACATACAAATAAATTGTTAGTATTTTAAGTTAAAAATAAAAAATTATTTTAACTGTAGTTTAGAATTTTGATAACTGAATTACTATTTAATAATTATTTAGTAAAATTAATAGATTATTTAATTAATCTAAGATAATTTCAATGACACTAATCAAGATCGTACACCTCTACTCATGAGTTGAGCCTCAATACGTAAGATTAATTGGTTAGTGTTTTAACTTTAAGATAAAAAATTATTATAACGATAGTTCCAAATTTTAATAATTGAATATTTATTTAATAATTATTTGGTAAAATTAATAGATTAAATTAGTTAATCTAAGATAATTTTTTCTTAACATTAATCAAGATCATAGACCTCTACTAATGGTTGGGCCTCTATACGTACAAATAAATTGTTAGTATTTTAACTTAAAAATAAAAAATTATTTTAACTGTAGTTTAGAATTTTGATAACTGAATTACTATTTAATAATTATTTAGTAAAATTAATAGATTAATTAATTAATCTAAGATAATTTTAATGAAACTAATCAAGATCGTACACCTGTACTCATGAGTTGGGCCTTAATAAGTAAGTTTAATATCTTAGTTTTTTAACTTTAAGATAAAAAATTATTATAACGATAGTATAAAATTTTAATAATTGAATATTTATTTAATATTAATTTTGTAAAATTAATAGATTAAATTAGTTAATCTAAGATAATTTTTTAATAACATTAATCAAGATCCTAGACCTCTACACATGGGTTGGGCCTCAATACATACAAATAAATTGTTAGTATTTTAACTTAAAAATAAAAAATTATTTCAACTGTAGTTTAGAATTTTGATTACCGAATTTTTATTCAATAAATATTTAGTAAAATCAATAGATTAATTTATTAATCTATGATAATTTTAATGACACTAATCAAGATCGTACACCTGTACTCATGAGTTTGGCCTCAATACGTAAGATTAATTGGTTAGTGTTTTAACTTTAAGATAAAAATTTATTTTAACGATAGATCCAAATTTTAATAATTGGATATTTATTTAAGAATTATTTTGTGAAATTAATTGATTAAATTAGTTAATCTAAGATAATTTCTGAATAACATTAATCAAGATGATAGACCTCTACTCATGGGTTGGGCCTCAATACATTCAAATAAATTGTTAGTATTTTAACTTAAAAATAACAAATTATTTTAACTGTATTTTAGAATTTTGATTACCGAATTTTTATTTAATACCGAATTTTTATTTGATAATTATTTAGTAAGATTAATAGATTAATTAGTTTAGAATTTTGATAACTGAATTACTATTTAATAATTATTTAGTAAAATTAATAGATTAATTAATTAATCTAAGATAATTTTAATGACACTAATCAAGATCGTACACCTCTACTCATGAGTTGAGCCTCAATACGTAAGATTAATTGGTTAGTGTTTTAACTTTAAGATAAAAAATTATTTTAACTATAGTTCCAAATTTTAATAATTGGATATTTATTTAATAATTATTTTGTGAAAGTAATAGATTAAATTAGTTAATCTAAGATAATTTTTTAATAACATTAATCAAGATCATAGACCTCTGCTCATGGGTTGGACCTCAATACATACAAATAAATTATTAGTATTTTAAATTAAAAATAAAAATTATTTTAACTGCATTTTAGAATTTTGATTACCGAATTTTTATTTGATAATTATTTAGTAAGATTAATAGATTAATTAATTAATCTAAGATAATTTTAATTACACTAATCAAGAACGTACACCTGTCCTCATGAGTTTGGCCTCAATACGTAAGATTAATTGGTTAGTTTTTTAACTTTAAGATAAAAAATTATTTTAACGATAGTTCCAAATTTTAATAATTGGATATTTATTTAATAATTATTTTGTGGAATTAATAGATTAAATTAGTTAATCTAAGATAATTTTTTAATTGCATTAATCAAGATAATAGACCTCTACTCATGGGTTGGGCCTCTATACATACAAATAAATTGTTAGTATTTTAACTTAAAAAATAAAAATTATTTTAACCATAGTTTAGCATTTTTATTACCGAATTTTTATTTAATAATTATTTAGTAAAATTAATAGATTAATTAATTAATCTAAGATAATTTTAATGACACTTATTTTTTACGACAGTTCCAAATTTTAATAATTGGATATTTATTTAAGAATTATTTTGTGAAATTAATAGATTAAATTAGTTAATCTAAGATAATTTTTGAATAACATTAATCAAGATTATAGACCTCTACTCATGGGTTGGGACTCAATACATACAAATAAATTGTTAGTATTTTAAGTTAAAAATAAAAAATTATTTTAACTGTAGTTTAGAATTTTGATAACTGAATTACTATTTAATAATTATTTAGTAAAATTAATAGATTAATTAATTAATCTAAGATAATTTTAATTAAACTAATAAAGATCGTACACCTGTACTCATGAGTTGGGCCTCAATAAGTAAGATTAATTGCTTAGTTTTTTAACTTTAAGATAAAAATTTATTTTAACGAGAGTTCCAAATTTTAATAATTGGATATTTATTTAATAATTATTTTGTGAAATTAATAGATTAAATTAGTTAATCTAAGATAATTTTTTAATAACATTAATCATGATCGTAGACCTCTACTCATGGGTTGGGCCTCATTACTTACAAATAAATTGTTAGTATTTTAAGTTAAAAATAAAAAATTATTTTAACTGTAGTATAGAATTTTGATTACCGAATTTTTATTTAATAATTATTTCGTAAAATTAATAGATTAATTAATTAATCTAAGATAATTTTAATGAAACTAATCAAGATCGTACACCTGTACTCATGAGTTGGGCCTAAATAAGTAAGATTAATTGGTTAGTGTTTTAACTTTAAGATAAAAAATTATTATAACGATAGTATAAAATTTTAATAATTGAATATTTATTTAATTTTAATTTTGTAAGATTAATAGATTAAATTAGTTAATCTAAGATAATTTTTTAATAACATTAATCAAGATCCTAGACCTCTACTCATGGGTTGGGCCTCAATACATACAAATAAATTGTTAGTATTTAAACTTAAAAATAAAAAATTATTTCAACTGTAGTTTAGAATTTTGATTACCGAATTTTTATTCAATAAATATTTCGTAAAATCCATAGATTAATTTATTAATCTAAGATAATTTTAATGACACTAATCAAGATCGTACACCTGTACTCATGAGTTTGGCCTCAATACGTAAGATTAATTGGTTAGTGTTTTAACTTTAAGATAAAAATTTATTTTAACGATAGTTCCAAATTTTAATAATTGGATATTTATTTTATAATTATTTTGTGAAATTAATATATGAAATTAGTTAATCTAAGATAATTTTTTAATAACATTAATCAATGTCATAGACCTCTACTCATGGGTTGGGCTCATTACATACAAATAAATTGTTAGTATTTTAAATTAAAAATAAAAAATTATTTTAACTGTCTTTTAGAATTTTGATTACCGAATTTTTATTTAAGAATTATTTTATAAAATTAATAGATTAATTAATTAATTTAAGATAATTTTAATGAGTCTAATCAAGATCGTACACCTGCACTCATGAGTAAGGCCTTAATACGTAAGATTAATTGGTTAGGGTTTTAACTTTAAAAGAAAAAATTATTTTAAAGATAGTTCCAAATTTTAATAATTGGATATTTATGTAATAATTATTTTGTGAAATTAATAGATTAAATTAGTTAATCTAAGATAATTTTTTAATAACATTAATCAAGATCATAGACCTCTACTCATGGGTTGGGCCTCATTACATACAAATAAATTGTTAGTATTTTAAGTTTAAAATAAAAAATTATTTTAACTGTAGTATAGATTTTGATTACCGAATTTTTATTTAATAATTATTTCGTAAAATTAATAGATTAATTAATTAATCTAAGATAATTTTAATGACACTAATCAAGATCGTACACCTGTCCTCATGAGTTTGGCCTCAATCGGTTAGATGTTTACGACAGTTCCAAATTTTAATAATTGGATATTTATTTAATAATTATTTTGTGAAATTAATAGATTAAATTAGTTAAACTAAGATAATTTTTGAATAATATTGATCAAGATTATAGACCTCTACTCATGTGTTGGGCCTCAATACATACAAATAAATTGTTAGTATTTTAAGTTAAAAATAAAAAATTATTTTAACTCTAGTTTAGAATTTTGATAACTGAATTACTATTTAATAATTATTTAGTAAAATTAATAGATTAATTAATTAATCTAAGATAATTTCAATGACACTAATCAAGATCGTACACCTCTACTCATGAGTTGGGCCTCAATACGTAAGATTAATTGGTTAGTGTTTTAACTTTAAGATAAAAAATTATTTTAACAATAGTTCCAAATTTTAATAATTGGATATTTATTTAATAATTATTTTGTGAAAGTAATAGATTAAATTAGTTATCTAAGATAATTTTTTTAATAACATTAATCAAGATCATAGATTTCTGCTCATGGGTTGGGGCCTCATTACATACAAATAAATTGTTAGTATTTTAAATTAAAAATAAAAATTTATTTTAACTGCATTTTAGAATTTTGATTACCGAATTTTTATTTGATAATTATTTTGTAAGATTAATAGATTAATTAATTAATCTAAGATAATTTTAATTACACTAATCAAGAACGTACACCTGTCCTCATGAGTTTGACCTCAATACGTAAGAAACCCATGAGTACAGGTGTACGATCTAACCAATTAATCTTACTACGTACTGAGGCCCAACTCATGAGTACAGGTATACGATCTTGATTAGTGTCATTAAAATTATCTTAGATTACTTAATTTTTCTATTAATTTTATGAAATAATTATAAAATAAAAATTCAGTTATCAAAAATCTAAACTACGGTTAAAATAATTTTTTATTTTTAAGTTAAAATACTAACCAATTAATCTTACTTATTGAGGCCCAACCCATGAGTACAGGTGTACGATCTTGATTAGTCACATTAAAATTATCTTAGAATAATTAATTAATCTATTAATTTTACGAAATAATTATAAAATAGAAATTCAGTTATCAAAAATCTAAACTACGGTTAAAATAATTTTTTATTTTTAAGTTAAAATACTAACAATTTATTAGTATTTATTGAGGCCCAACCCATGAGTAGAGGTCTTTGATCTTGATTAATGTTATTAGAAAATTATCTTAGATTAACTAATTTAATCTATTAATTTCACAAAATAATTTTTAAATAAATATCCAATTATTAAAAATTGGAACTATCGTTAAAATAATTTTTTATCTTAAAGTTAAAACACTAACCAATTAATCTTACGTACTGAGGCCCAACTCATGAGTACAGGTATACGATCTTGATTAGTGTCATTAAAATTATCTTAGATTAATTAATTTTTCTATTAATTTTACGAAATAATTATAAAATAAAAATTCAGTTATCAAAAATCTAAACTACGGTTAAAATAATTTTTTATATTTAAGTTAAAATACTAACCAATTAATCTTACTTATTGAGGCCCAACCCATGAGTACAGGTGTACGATCTTGATTAGTCACATTAAAATTATCTTAGAATAATTAATTAATCTATTAATTTTACGAAATAATTATAAAATAGAAATTCAGTTATCAAAATTCTAAACTACGGGTTAAAATAATTTTTTATTTCTAAGTTAAAATACTAACAATTTATTCGTATGTATTGAGGGCCCAACCCATTAGTAGAGGTCTATGATCTTGATTAATGTTATTAAAAAATTATGTTAGATTAACTAATTTAATCTATTAATTTCACAAAATAATTATTAAATAAATATCAAATTATTAAAATTTGTAACTATCGTTAAAATAATTTTTTATCTTAAAGTAAAAACACTAACCAATTAATCTTACGTATTGAGGCTCCACTCATGAGTACAGGTGTACGATCTTCATTAGTGTCATTAAAATTATCTTAAACTAATTAAATTATCTATTAATTTTACGAAATAATTATTAACTAAAAAATTCAGTTATCAAAAATCTAAACTACAGTTAAAATATTTTTTTATTTTTAAGTTATAATACTAACAATTTATTTGTATGTATTGAGGCCCAACCCATGAGTAGAGGTCTATGATCTTGATTAATGTTATTAAAAAATTATCTTTGATTAACTAATTTAATCTATTAATTTCACAAAATAGTTATTAAATAAATATCCAATTATTAAAATTTGGAACTATCGTTAAAATAATTTTTTATCTTAAAGTTAAAACTCTAACCAATTAATCTTACGTATTGAGGCCCAACTCATGAGTACAGGTGTACGATCTTGATTAGTGTCATTAAAATTATCTTAAATTAATTAATTAATCTATTAATTTTACGAAATAATTATTAAATAGAAATTCAGTTATCAAAATCCTAAAGTACAGTTAAAATATTTTTTTATTTTTAAGTTAAAATACTAACAATTTATTTGTACGTATTGAGGCCCAACCCATGAGTAGAGGTCTATGATCTTGATTAACGTTATTAAAAAATTATCTTAGTTTAACTAATTTAATCTATTAATTTCACAAAATAATTATTAAATAAATATTCACTTATTAAAATTTGGAACTATCGTTAAAATAATATTTTATCTTAAAGTTAAAACACTAACCAATTAATCTTACGTACTGAGGCCCAACTACTGAGTACAGGTGTACGATCTTGATTAGTGTCATTAAAATTATCTTAGATTAATTAATTAATCTATTAGTTTTACGAAACATTTATTAAATAAAAATTCAGTTATAAAAAATCTAAACTACAGTTAAAATAATTTTTTATTTTTAAGTTAAAATACTAACAATTTATTAGTATTTATTGAGGCCCAACCCATGAGTAGAGGTCTATGATCTTGATTAATGTTATTAAAAAATTATCTTAGATTAACTAATTTAATCTATTAATTTCACAGAATAATTATTAAATAAATATCCAATTATTAAAAATTGGAACTATCGTTAAAATAACTTTTTATCTTAAAGTAAAAACACTAACCAATTAATCTTACGTATTGAGGCTCAACTCATGAGTACAGGTGTACGATCTTCATTAGTGTCATTAAAATTATCTTAGACTAATTAAATTATCTATTAATTTTACGAAATAATTATTAAATAAAAATTCAGTGATCAAAAATCTAAACTACAGTTAAAATATTTTTTTATTTTTAAGTTATAATACTAACAATTTATTTGTACGTATTGAGGCCCAACCCATGAGTAGAGGTCTATGATCTTGATTAACGTTATTAAAAAATTATCTTAGACTAACTAATTTAATCTATTAATTTCAAAAAATAATTATTAAATAAATATCCACTTATTAAAATTTGGAACTATCGTTAAAATAATATTTTATCTTAAAGTTAAAACACTAACCAATTAATGTTACGTACTGAGGCCCAACTACTGAGTACAGGTGTACGATCTTGATTAGTGTCATTAAAATTATCATAGATTAATTAATTAATCTATTAGTTTTACGAAACATTTATTAAATAAAAATTCAGTTATAAAAAATCTAAACTACAGTTAAAATAATTTTTTATTTTTAAGTTAAAATACTAACAATTTATTAGTATTTATTGAGGCCCAACCCATGAGTAGAGGTCTATGATCTTGATTAATGTTATTAAAAAATTATCTTAGATTAACTAATTTAATCTATTAATTTCACAGAATAATTATTAAATAAATATCCAATTATTAAAAATTGGAACTATCGTTAAAATAACTTTTTATCTTAAAGTAAAAACACTAACCAATTAATCTTACGTATTGAGCCTCAACTCATGAGTACAGGTGTACGATCTTCATTAGTGTCATTAAAATTATCTTAGACTAATTAAATTATCTATTAATTTTACGAAATAATTATTAAATAAAAATTCAGTGATCAAAAATCTAAACTACAGTTAAAATATTTTTTTATTTTTAAGTTATAATACTAACAATTTATTTGTATGTATTGAGGCCCAACCCATGAGTAGAGGTTTATGATCTTCATTAATGTTATTAAAAAATTATCTTTGATTAACTAATTTAATCTATTAATTTCACAAAATAATTATAAAATAAATATCCAATTAGTAAAATTTGGAACTATCGTTAAAATAATTTTTTATCTTAAAGTTAAAACACTAACCAATTAATCTTACGTACTGAGGCCCAACTCATGAATACAGGTATACGATCTTGATTAGTGTCATTAAAATTATCTTAGATTAATTAATTTTTCTATTAATTTTATGAAATAATTATTAAATAAAAATTCAGTTATCAAAAATCTAAACTACGGTTAAAATAATTTTTTATTTATTAAGTTAAAATACTAACAATTTATTAGTATTTATTGAGGCCCCAACCCATGAGTAGAGGTCTATGATCTTGATTAATGTTATTAGAAAATTATCTTAGATTAACTAATTTAATCTATTAATTTCACAAAATAATTATTAAATAAATATCAAATTATTAAAATTGGAACTATCGTTAAATTAATTTTTTATCTTAAAGTTAAAACACTAACCAATTAATCTTACGTACTGAGGCCCAACTCATGAGTACAGGTATACGATCTTGATTAGTGTCATTAAAATTAACTTAGATTAATTAATTTTTCTATTAATTTTACGAAATAATTATAAAATAAAAATTCAGTTATCAAAAATCTAAACTACGGTTAAAATAATTTTTTATTTTTAAGTTAAAATACTAACCAATTAATCTTACTTATTGAGGCCCAACCCATGAGTACAGGTGTACGATCTTGATTAGTCACATTAAAATTATCTTAGAATAATTAATTAATCTATTTATTTTACGAAATAATTATAAAATAGAAATTCAGTTATCAAAATTCTAAACTACGGTTAAAATAATTTTTTATTTCTAAGTTAAAATACTAACAATTTATTCGTATGTATTGAGGCCCAACCCATGAGTAGAGGTCTATGATCTTGATTAATGTTATTAAAAAATTATCTTAGATTAACTAATTTAATCTATTAATTTCACAAAATAATTATTAAATAAATATCAAATAATTAAAAATTGGAACTATCGTTAAATTAATTTTTTATCTTAAAGTAAAAACACTAACCAATTAATCTTACGTACTGAGGCCCAACTCATGAGTACAGGTATACGATCTTGATTAGAGTCATTAAAATTATCTTAGATTAATTAATTTTTCTATTAATTTTACGAAATAATTATAAAATAAAAATTCAGTTATCAAAAATCTAAACTACGGTTAAAATAATTTTTTATTTTTAAGTTAAAATACTAACCAATTAATCTTACTTATTGAGGCCCAACCCATGAGTACAGGTGTACGATCTTGATTAGTCACATTAAAATTATCTTAGAATAATTAATTAATCTATTAATTTTACGAAATAATTATTAAATAAAAATTCAGTTATCAAAAATCTAAACTACGGTTAAAATAATTTTTTATTTTTAAGTTAAAATACTAACAATTTATTAGTATTTATTGAGGCCCAACCCATGAGTAGAGGTCTATGATCTTGATTAATGTTATTAGAAAATTATCTTAGATTAACTAATTTAATCTATTAATTTCACAAAATAATTATTAAATAAATATCAAATTATTAAAAATTGGAACTATCGTTAAATTAATTTTTTATCTTAAAGTTAAAACACTAACCAATTAATCTTACGTACTGAGGCCCAACTCATGAGTACAGGTATACGATCTTGATTAGTGTCATTAAAATTATCTTAGATTAATTAATTTTTCTATTAATAGATAAGTTAATTAATCTAAGATAATTTTAATGACACTAATCAAGATCGTACACTTGTACTCATGAGTTGAGCCTCAATACGTATGATTAATTGGTTAGTCTTTTAACTTTAAGATAAAAAATTATTTTAATGATAGTTCCAAATGTTAATAATTGGATATTTATTTTATAATTATTTTGTGAATTTAATATATTAAATTAGTTAATCTAATATAATTTTTTAATAACATTAATCAAGATCATAGACCTCCACTCGTGGGTTGGGCCTCAATACATACAAATAAATTGTTAGTATTATAATTTAAAAATAAAAAATTATTTTAGCTCTAGTTTAGAGTTTTGATAACTGAATTTTTATTTTATAATTATTTTGTAAAATTAATAGATAATTTAATTAGTCTAAGATAATTTTAATGACACTAATCAAGATCGTACACCTGTACTCATGAGTTGAGCCTCAATACGTAAGATTAATTGGTTAGTTTTTTAACTTTAAGATAAAAAATTAATTTAACGATAGTTCCAAATTTTAATAATTGGATATTTATTTAATAATTATTTTGTGAAATTAATAGATTAAATTAGTTAATCTAAGATAATTTTTTAGTAACATTAATCAAGATCATAGACCTCTACTCATGGGTTGGACCTCATTACATACAAATAAATTGTTAGTATTTTAACTTAAAAATAAAAAATTATTTTAACTGTAGTTTAGAATTTTGATTACCGAATTTTTATTTAATAATTATTTTATAAAAGTAATAGATTAATTAATTAATCTAAGATAATTTGAATGACACTAATTAAGATCGTACACCTGTACTCATGAGTTGGGCCTCAGTACGTAAGATTAATTGGTTAGTGTTTTAACTTTAAGATAAAAAATTATTTTAACGATAGTTCAAAATTTCAATAATTGGATATTTATTTAATAATTATTTTGTGAAATTAATAGATTAAATTAGTTAATCTAAGATAATTTTTTAATAACATTAATCAAGATCATAGACCTCTACTCATGGGTTGGGCCTCAGTACGTACAAATAAACTGTTAGTATTTTAACTTAAAAATGAAAAATTATTTTAACTGTACTTTTTATAACTGAATTTCTATTTAATAATTATTTCATAAAATTAATAGATTAATTAATTAATTTAAGATAATTTTAATGAGACTAATCAAGATCGTACACCTGCACTCATGAGTAAGGCCTTAATACGTAAGATTAATTGGTTAGGGTTTTAACTTTAAAAGAAAAAATTATTTTAAAGATAGTTCCAAATTTTAATAATTGGATATTTATGTAATAATTATTTTGTGAAATTAATAGATTAAATTAGTTAATCTAAGATAATTTTTTAATAACATTAATCAAGATCATAGACCTCTACTCATGGGTTGGGCCTCATTACATACAAATAAATTGTTAGTATTTTAACTTAAAAATAAAAAATTATTTTAACTGTAGTTTAGATTTTTGATAACTGAATTTTTATTTTATAATTATTTCGTAAAATTAATAGATAATTTAATTAGTCTAAGATA
>JASFXW010000261.1:37500-47500 GCA_030490835.1 Annona cherimola | reverse complement strand
ACCGGATCCATTCCGGACTGCCCCGGACCGATGCTCGAGCACCACGGAACCAAGCCCCATAGCCCCCCGATCGCCCGGGGTCGTTGCCCGTCCGACTCGCGTCCATGCCCGGCCTCCTCGGACCGGCGCTCGGTCGCCATGGGGGGACGACGGGCACCCTCGGGGCTATGCTGGTCGCGTTCGGACCGATGCCCTGCCGTCCCGCATGCAACCCCGCCCAAGCACCATGCAGTGGGGGCGTGTGTGGCCAGGGCCGAGTACCACAGGCTGGGCCGAGTACCACCAGTATAACTGGTGAGCACTTTTGGCCGCAACTTCCTGCTTGTGTGGGTTCAGGCCCTCCAAGTATATAGGTAGACAGTGGTGGTGGATGGCCGACTGCTCTATGGAAGCAGCTCGGAACCACCCGGATTGCCCCATAGATGCTCGAATGCCCCGCCTCCTCGCCCCGTCCCTCCCGAATCGATGCCCCGTTGCCGCTAGTTGGCGGCCTAGCGCCCCGGGTCGTTGCCCGATCGCCCGTCCGACTCGCGTCCATGCCCGGCCACATCGGCCCGGTGCTCGATCGCCACGGGGTGACGATGGACCCCCACGGGGCTACGCTCATCCCGTTCGGATCGATGCCTGAGACGCCCCGGATGCAACCCCGCCCAAGCACCATGCTGTGGGAGCGGGTGTGGCCAGGGCCGAGTACCACAGGCTGGGCCGAGTACCGCCAGTATAACTGGTGAGCACTTTTGGCCGCAACTTCCTGCTTGTGGGGGTTCAGGCCCTCCAGGTATATAGGTAGACAGTGGTGGTGGATCGCCGACTGCTCTTGGGAAGCAGCTCGGAACCACCCGGATGGCCCCATCGATGCCCGAATGCCCGGCATCCTCGCCCCGTCCCTCCCGAATCGATGCCCCGTTGCCGCTAGTTGGCGGCCTAGCGCCCCGGGTCGTTGCCCGATCGCCCGGGGTCGTTGCCCGTCCGACTCGCATCCATGCCCGGCCTCATCGGCCCGGTGCTCGATCGCCACGGGGTGACGATGGACCCCCACGGGGATACGCTCATCCCGTTCGGAACGATGCCTGAGACGCCCCGGATGCAGCCCCGCCCAAGCACCATGCTGTGGGAGCGTGTGTGGCCAGGGCCGAGTACCGCCAGTATAACTGGTGAGCACTTTTGGCCGCAACTTCCTGCTTGTGGGGGTTCAGGCCCTCCAGGTATATAGGTAGACAGTGGTGGTGGATGGCCGACTGCTCTTGGGAAGCAGCTCGGAACCACCCGGATAGCCCCATCGATGCCCGAATGCCCGGCATCCTCGCCCCGTCCCTCCCGAATCGATGCCCCGTTGCCGCTGGTTGGCGGCCTAGCGCCCCGGGTCGTTGCCCTATCGCCCGGGGTCGTTGCCCGTCCGACTCGCGTCCATGCCCGGCCACATCGGCCCGGTGCTCGATCGCCACGGGGTGACGATGGACCCCCACGGGGCTACGCTCATCCCGTTCGGATCGATGCCTGAGACGCCCCGGATGCAACCCCGCCCAATCACCATGCTGTGGGAGCGGGTGTGGCCAGGGCCGAGTACCACAGGCTGGGCCGAGTACCGCCAGTATAACTGGTGAGCACTTTTGGCCGCAACTTCCTGCTTGTGGGGGTTCAGGCCCTCCAAGTATATAGGTAGACAGTGGTGGTGGATGGCCGACTGCTCTTGGGAAGCAGCTCGGAACCACCCGGATAGCCCCATCGATGCCCGAATGCCCGGCATCCTCGCCCCGTCCCTCCCGAATCGATGCCCGGTTGCCGCTAGTTGGCGGCCTAGCGCCCCGGGTCGTTGCCCGTCCGACTCGCATCCATGCCCGGCCTCATCGGCCCGGTGCTCGATCGCCACGGGGTGACGATGGACCCCCACGGGGATACGGTCATCCCGTTCGGAACGATGCTTGAGACGCCTCGGATGCAGCCCCGCCCAAGCACCATGCTGTGGGAGCGTGTGTGGCCAGGGCCGAGTACCACAGGCTGGGCCGAGTACCGCCAGTATAACTGGTGAGCACTTTTGGCCGCAACTTCCTGCTTGTGGGGGTTCAGGCCCTCCAGGTATATAGGTAGACAGTGGTGGTGGATGGCCGACTGCTCTTGGGAAGCAGCTCGGAACCACCCGGATAGCCCCATCGATGCCCGAATGCCCGGCATCCTCGCCCCGTCCCCCCGAATCGATGCCCCGTTGCCGCTGGTTTGCGGCCTAGCGCCCCGGGTCGTTGCCCTATCGCCCGGGGTCGTTGCCCGTCCGACTCGCGTCCATGCCCGGCCACATCGGCCCGGTGCTCGATCGCCACGGGGTGACGATGGACCCCCACGAGGCTACGCTCATCCCGTTCGGATCGATGCCTGAGACGCCCCGGATGCATCCCCGCCCAAGCACCATGCTGTGGGAGCGTGTGTGGCCAGGGCCGAGTACCACAGGCTGGGCCGAGTACCGCCAGTATAACTGGTGAGCACTTTTGGCCGCAACTTCCTGCTTGTGGGGGTTCAGGCCCTCCAGGTATATAGGTAGACAGTGGTGGTGGATGGCCGACTGCTCTTGGGAAGCAGCTCGGAACCACCCGGATAGCCCCATCGATGCCCGAATGCCCGGCATCCTCGCCCCGTCCCTCCCGAATCGATGCCCCGTTGCCGCTGGTTGGCGGCCTAGTGCCCGGGGTCGTTGCCCGTCCGACTCGTGTCCATGCCCGCCCTCATCGGCCCGGTGCCCGGTCGCCATGGGGGGACGACGGACACCCTCGGGGCTATGCTCGTCGCGTTCGGATCGATGCCCGGCCGTCCCGGATGCAACCCCGACCAAGCATTAAGCTGTGGGGGCGTGTGTGGCCAGGGCCGAGTACCACAGGCTGGGCCGAGTACCGCCAGTATAACTGG
Organism: Annona cherimola; assembly: GCA_030490835.1. Lineage (NCBI taxonomy): Eukaryota > Viridiplantae > Streptophyta > Magnoliopsida > Magnoliales > Annonaceae > Annona > Annona cherimola. Next base: position 44,605 of record JASFXW010000261.1, on the reverse strand, counting down.
TGAGCACTTTTGGCCGCAACTTCCTGCTTGTGGGGGTTCAGGCCCTCCAGTTATATAGGTAGACAGTGGTGGTGGATGGCCGACTGCTCTTGGGAAGCAGCTCGGAACCACCCGGATAGCCCCATCGATGCCCGAATGCCCGGCATCCTCGCCCCGTCCCTCCCGAATCGATGCCCCGTTGCCGCTGGTTTGCGGCCTAGCGCCCCGGGTCGTTGCCCTATCGCCCGGGGTCGTTGCCCGTCCGACTCGCGTCCATGCCCGGCCACATCGGCCCGGTGCTCGATCGCCACGGGGTGTCGATGGACCCCCACGAGGCTACGCTCATCCCGTTCGGATCGATGCCTGAGACGCCCCGGATGCATCCCCGCCCAAGCACCATGCTGTGGGAGCGTGTGTGGCCAGGGCCGAGTACCACAGGCTGGGCCGAGTACCGCCAGTATAACTGGTGAGCACTTTTGGCCGCAACTTCCTGCTTGTGGGGGTTCAGGCCCTCCAGGTATATAGGTAGACAGTGGTGGTGGATGGCCGACTGCTCTTGGGAAGCAGGTCGGAACCACCCGGATAGCCCCATCGATGCCCGAATGCCCGGCATCCTCGCCCCGTCCCTCCCGAATCGATGCCCCGTTGCCGCTGGTTGGCGGCCTAGTGCCCGGGGTCGTTGCCCGTCCGACTCGTGTCCATGCCCGCCCTCATCGGCCCGGTGCCCTGTCGCCATGGGGGGACGACGGACACCCTCGGGGCTATGCTCGTCGCGTTTGGATCGATGGCCGGCCGTCCCGGATGCAACCCCGCCCAAGCACCAAGCTGTGGGGGCGTGTGTGGCCAGGGCCGAGTACCACAGGCAGGGCCGAGTACCGCCAGTATAACTGGTGAGCACTTTTGGCCGCAACTTCCTGCTTGTGGGGGTTCAGGCCCTCCAAGTATATAGGTAGACAGTGTTGGTGGATGGCCGACTGCTCTTGGGAAGCAGCTCGGAACCACCCGGATTGCCCGATCGATGCGCGAATGCCCCGCGTCCTCGTCCCGTCCCTCCCGAATCAATGCCCCTTTGCCGCGAGTTGGCGGCCTAGCGCCCCGGGTCGTTGCCCGATCGCCCGGTTTCGTTGCCCGTCCGACTCGCGTCCATGCCCGGCGCTCGGTCGCCATGTGGGGAAGACGGACCCCCTCGGGGCTATGCTCGTCGCGTTCGGATCGATGCCCGGCCGTCCCGGATGCAACCCCGACCAAGCATTAAGCTGTGGGGGCGTGTGTGGCCAGGGCCGAGTACCACAGGCAGGGCCGAGTACCGCCAGTATAACTGGTGAGCACTTTTGGCCGCAACTTCCTGCTTGTGGGGGTTCAGGCCCTCCAAGTATATAGGTAGACAGTGGTGGTGGACGGCCGACTGCTCTTGGGAAGCAGCTCGGAACCACCCGAATTGCCCCCTGTCGATGCGTCCGAATAGCGTCCATGCTCGACCACCCCGTCCGGTGCTCGGCTGCCTTGTGGCAATGCCCGACCCCCACGGCACTATGCCTGTCCCTTTCGATTTAATGCTAGGCCACCCCGGACACATCCCCCCCCATGGATGCGTCGGGCTAGCGTCCATGCTCGACCACCCCGTCCGGTGCTCGGCTGCCTTGTGGCAATGCCCGACCCCCACGGCACTATGCCTGTCCCTTTCGATTTAATGCTAGGCCGCCCCGGACGCATCCCCGTCCAAGTAGCCAGCATCTGGGTCGCGCATTGCCTGGGCCGTGTACCACAGCAAGGGCCGAGTACCGCCAGTATAACTGGTGAGCACTTTTGGCCGCAACTTCCTGCTTGTGGGCGTACGGGCCCTCCAGGTATATAGATAGACGGTGGTAGGCGACCGTCAGCCCATGCACCCCGATGGCAGCCGTGCTCACGCGTGCGTCCTGTGTTGCCGTTCACCCCGGACGGCCCACGCGCTGACGCTGCCCCCGTGCCCGATGCTCGGAACCTCCCGGATTGCCCCTCCCCCCCCCCCAATGGATGCGTCGGGCTAGCGTCCATGCCCTGCCTCCTCGGTCCGGTGCTCGGCTGCCTTGTGGCAATGCACGACCCCCACGGCACTTTGCCAGTCCCTTTCGATTCGATGCTAAGCTGCCCCGGACGCATCCCCGTCCAAGGAGCCGGCTTCTGGGTGGTGCACTGCCTGGGCCGAGTACCACATCATGGGCCGAGTACCGCCAGTATAACTGGTGAGCACTTTTGGCCGCAACTTCCTGCTTGTGGGCGTACGGGCCCTCCAGGTATATAGATAGACGGTGGTGGGCGACCGTCCGCCCTTGCACCCGGATGGCAGCCGTGCTCACGCGTGCGTCCTGTGTTGCCGTTCACCCCGGACGGCCCACGCGTTGACGCTGCCCCCGTGCTCGATGCTCGGAACCTCTCGGATTGCCCCTCCCCCCCCCCCCCCAATGGATGCGGCGGGCTAGCGTCCATGCCCTGCCTCCTCGGTCTGGTGCTCGGCTGCCTTGTGCCAATGCACGACCCCCACGGCACTTTGCCAGTCCCTTTCGATTCGATGCTAAGCTGCCCCGGACGCATCCCCGTCCAAGGAGCCGGCTTCTGGGTGGTGCGCTGCCTGGGCCGAGTACCACATCATGGGCCGAGTACCGCCAGTATAATTGGTGAGCACTTTTGGCCGCAACTTCCTGCTTGTGGGCGTACGGGCCCTCCAGGTATATAGATAGACGGTGGTAGGCGACCGTCCGCCCATGCACCCGGGTGGCATCCCCGCTCACCCGTGCATCGTCTGATGCCGTTTGCCCCGGACGGCGCATGCGTTGACGTTGGCCCCGTGCCCGATGCTCGGAACCTCCCGGATTGCCCCACCCCCATCGATGCGTCGGGCTAGCGTCCATGCCTGGCCACCTCGGTCAGGTGCTCGGCTGTGCTTGTGGCAATGCACGACCCCCACGGCACTCTGCCCGTCCCTTTGGATACGATGCTAAGCTGCCCCGGACGCATCCCCGTCCATGGAGCCAGCTTCTGGGTCGTGCACTGCCTGGGCCGAGTACCAGAGCATGGGCCGAGTACCGCCAGTATAACTGGTGAGCACTTTTGGCCGCAACTTCCTGCTTGTGGGCGGACGGGCCCTCCAAGTATATAGGTAGAAGGTGGTATGCGACCGTCCGCCCATGCACCCGGATGGCATCCCCGCTCACCCGCGCATCGTCTGATGGCGTTCACCACGGTCGGTGCACGCGTCGACGCTGCCCTTGGGGCGGATGGTTGTCCGTCTTCCTCCTTGCATCCTTCCCGCCTCTCACCCGCTCCAATCTGCTTGATCCGTCCTCTCCTTGTTGCGGTCCTGGGCGATGTGCTTGTCATGCCCGTCCAGTCCAGTACCCTTTACGTCGCAGTCGTCATCCGCCTAGTTTGCAGATTTGCACCCATAAGCCCCCAACACCCCATTCTGAGTTCGCGTGCGGGCGCGCCCGTTTGCTGCCCGAGGGTAACCGTCCACCGTGTAGTGTGAGCCACACCGCTGGACGTTGCTCCCGGGCAGCTGCCCCCCTCCGCTCCCCCAACCAGTCCCCCCTGCTGTTTACGCGTGCAGGCGCGCCCGTCCAGCTTGTCCGCCTCGATCACCCTGCATTGCTTGGTACGTGAGCAGACGTGAGCTGCGCCTCAATCTGTCCCTGCCCCTCGACTCGATTTGTTCCTCGACTGTGGGTTTTGCACTGCCCCCGTCCCCGTCCTCACGAATGGGCGACGCGGGGTGCTGACGGTTGCCTTCCGCGTGCGGGCGCGCCCGTCCAGCCGTTCCCCACTGGTCTCCCTGCACTGCAGGGCGATACGTGTGGGTGCGAGCTGCGCCCGGATCGGTCCCTGTCCCTCGACTGTGGGTTCCGAGCTGCTCCCGTCCTCGTCCTCCCGGACGGGCGACGCGGGGCTGCGATGGATGGCTTTCGCGTGCGGGCGCGCCCGTCCAGCTCTCGTGCGCATCGTTCTCCCAGCACTCCTGGGCGAGCTGCGCGGACGCGGGCTGTGCCTCGATCGGTCCCTGTCCCTGTCCCTCGGCTGTGGGTTTTGCAGTGCTCCCGTCCTCGTCCCCCGGGTCGGGCGACGGTGGTTTTGATGGTTGGCTATCGCGTGCGGGCGCGCCCGTCCAGCTCTCGTGCGCAGCGTTCTCCCTGCACTCCTGGGCGAGCAATGCGGACGCGGGCTGCGCCTCGTTCAGTCCATGTCCCTCGATTCGATATGTCCCTCGGCTGTGCCTGTAGCAGTGCTCCCGTCCCCGTCCTCTTGGTCGGGTGACGCGGGGTTGCTTTGGTCGGATTTCGCGTGCGGGCGCGCCCGTCCAGCTCCGTTCCCCACTGATCGCCTTGCCTTGCACGGCGGCCTCTGTGCGGACGCGAGCTGTGCCTCGATCGGTCCCTGTCCCTTTATTCCATATGTCCCTCGGCTGTGGGTGTAGCTGTGCTCCCGTCCTCGTCCTCCAGGACGGGCGACGGGGGTTGCGATGGTTGGCTCTCGCGTGCGGGCGCGCCCGTCCAGCTCGTTTCCCCATTGATCGCCTTGCCTTGCATGGCGGCCTCTGTGCGGACGCGAGCTGTGCCTCGATCGGTCCCTGTCCCTCGATTCGATGTGTCCCTCGGATGTGGGTTTTACAGTGCTTCCGTCCTGGTCCTCCGGGACAGTCGACGGTGGTTGCGATGGTTGGCTATCGCGTGCGGGCGCGCCCGTCCAGCTCTCGTGCGCAGCGTTCTCCCCGCACTCCTGGGCGAGCAATGCGGACGCGGGCTGCGCCTCGGTCGGTCCCCGTCCCTCGATTCGATATGTCCCTCGGCTGTGCACTGTAGCGGTGCTCCCGTCCTCGTCCACTTGGTCGGTTGACGCGGGGTTGCTTCGGTCGGCTTTCGCGTGCGGGCGCGCCCGTCCAACTCTGTTCCCCACTGATCGCCTTGCCTTGCACGGCCTCTGTGCGGACGCGAGCTGTGCCTCGATCGGTCCCAGTCCCTCGATTCGATATGTCCCTCGGCTGTGGGTGTAGCTGTGCTCCCGTCCTCGTCCTTCTGGACGGGCGACGGGGGTTGCGATGGTTGGCTTTCGCGTGCGGGCGTGCCCGTCCAGCTCTCGTGCGCCGCGTTCTCCCAGCACTCCTGGGCGAGCAATGCGGACGCGGGCTGCGCCTCGGTCGGTCCCCGTCCCTCGATCCGATATGTCCCTCGGCTGTGCACTGTAGCGGTGCTCCCGTCCTCGTCCACTTGGTCGGTTGACGCGGGGTTGCTTCGGTCGGCTTTCGCGTGCGGGCGCGCCCGTCCAGCTCCATTCCCCATTGATCGCCTTGCCTTGCATTGGCGGCCTCTGTGCGGACTCGAGCTGTGCCTCGATCGGTGCCTGTCCCTCTATTCGATTTGTCTCTCGGCTGTGGGTGTAGCTGTGCTCCCGTCCTCGTCCCCCCGGACGGGCGACGGCGGTTGCGATGGTTGACTTTCGCGTGCGGGCGCGCCCGTCCAGCTCTATTCCCCATTGATCGCCTTGCCTTGCATGGCGGCCTCTGTGCGGACGCGAGCTGTGCCTCGATCGGTCCCTGTCCCTCTATTCGATATGTCCATCGGCTGTGGGTTTTTGCAGTGCTCCAATCCTCGTCCTCCGGGACGGGCGACGGTCGTTCAGTCCATGTCCCTCGATTCGATATGTCCCTCGGCTGTGCCTGTAGCAGTGCTCCCGTCCCCGTCCTCTTGGATGGGCGACGCGGGGTTGCGATGGTCGGCTTTCGCGTGCGGGCGCGCCCGTCCAGCTCTATTCCCCATTGATCGCCTTGCCTTGCATGGCGGCCTCTGTGCGGACTCGAGCTGTGCCTCGATCGGTGCCTGTCCCTCCATTCGATTTGTCCCTCGGCTGTGGGTGTAGCTGTGCTCCCGTCCTCGTCCCCCCGGACGGGCGACGGGGGTTGCGATGGTTGGCTTTCGCGTGCGGGCGCGCCCGTCCAGCTCTATTCCCCATTGATCGCCTTGCCTTGCATGGCGGACTCTGTGCGGACGCGAGCTGTGCCTCGATCGGTCCCTGTCCCTCTATTCGATATGTCCGTCGGCTGTGAGTTCTGCTGTGCTCCCGTCCGCGTCCTCCGGGACGGGCTGCGGGGGTTGCGATGGTTGGCTCTCGCGTGCCGGGCTGCGCCTCGGTCAGTCCTTGTCCCTCGATCCGATATGTCCCTCGGCTGTGTGTAGCAGTGCTCCCGTCCCCGTCCTCTTGGATGGGCGACGCGGGGTTGCGATGGTCGGCTTTCGCGTGCGGGCGCGCCCGTCCAGCTCGATTCCCCCTTGATCGCCTTGCCTTGCACGGAGACCTCTGTGCGGACGCGAGCTGTGCCTCGATCGGTCCCTGTCCCTCGGCTGTGGGTTTTGCTGTGCTCCCGTCCTCGTCCTCCTGGACGGGCGACGCGGGGTTTCGATGGCTGGCTTTCGCCTGGCATGGCGACCTGTGCGGTCGCTAGCTGTGCCTCGAACGGTCCCTGTCCCTCGATTCGATTTGTCCCTCGGCTGTGGGTTTTGCGAGGCCCCCGTCCTCGTCCTCTTGGTCGGGCGACGCGGGGTGGCGATGTTTGGCTTCCGCGTGCGGGCGCGCCCGTCCTGCTCTCGTCTGCATGGGTCGCCCAGCACTGCAGGGCGATCTGTGCGGGCGGGAACTGTGCCTCGATCGGTCCCTGTCCCTCGATTCGATTTGTCCCTCGGCTGTGGGTTTTTGCGTGGCCCCCGTCCTCGTCCTCTTGGACGGGCGACGCGGGGTGGCGATGGTTGGCTTCCGCGTGGGGGCTTGCCCGTCCAGCTCTCGTCCGCATTTTCGCCCAGCGCTCCTGGGCAAGCAGCGCGGACGTGAGCTGTGCCTCGATCGGTCCCTGTCCCTCGATTCGATTAGTCCCTCGGCCGTGGGTTTTGCTGTGCTCCTGTCCTCGTCCTCCTGGACGGGCGACGCAGGGTTGCGTTGGTTGGCTTCCGCGTGCGGGCGCGCCCGTCCCGCTCTCGTCTGCATGGGTCGCCCAGCACTGCAGGGCGATCTGTGCGGGCGGGAACTGTGCCTCGATCTTGTCCCGGTGCCTTGAATCGATTTGTCCCTCGGATGCTTGTGTCGCACTTCCCCCGTCGCCGTC
>JASFXW010000261.1:20000-30000 GCA_030490835.1 Annona cherimola | reverse complement strand
TCGATGCCCGATATCCCCGGGCGGATGTCGGGACGCACCAGATCGACACTCGTCCGCTCCGGATCCATGTCGGACTGTCTCGGATCGATGGCCGAGCGGCAAGGCACCACGCGCCCACTGCCACGAATCGACCCGAAGAGGCTGTCCGACTGTCTCCCTGAGCCCGATCGGGTGACACGGGGTGCACCCATGCGACCCACGCCCGATCGCCCCATGTCGGTGATCGAGAGCATATGTCCCGTCGATGCCCGACTGCCATGGATCGGTGCTCGGCTGCCCCATAACCATGCCCAGTCGCCCTCGATCGATGCCCGCCCGCCTCGGAACGACGCCCGGCCCATCCGGGCCGGTGTTCGCTAGCCGCGAATCGATGCCCGACCGCCCTGGACGGATGCCCGATATCCCCGAGACACACTGGATCGACACTCGTCCACACCGGATCCATTCCGGACTGCCCCGGACCGATGCTCGAGCACCACGGAACCAAGCCCCATAGCCCCCCGATCGCCCGGGGTCGTTGCCCGTCCGACTCGCGTCCATGCCCGGCCTCCTCGGACCGGCGCTCGGTCGCCATGGGGGGACGACGGGCACCCTCGGGGCTATGCTGGTCGCGTTCGGACCGATGCCCTGCCGTCCCGCATGCAACCCCGCCCAAGCACCATGCAGTGGGGGCGTGTGTGGCCAGGGCCGAGTACCACAGGCTGGGCCGAGTACCACCAGTATAACTGGTGAGCACTTTTGGCCGCAACTTCCTGCTTGTGTGGGTTCAGGCCCTCCAAGTATATAGGTAGACAGTGGTGGTGGATGGCCGACTGCTCTATGGAAGCAGCTCGGAACCACCCGGATTGCCCCATAGATGCTCGAATGCCCCGCCTCCTCGCCCCGTCCCTCCCGAATCGATGCCCCGTTGCCGCTAGTTGGCGGCCTAGCGCCCCGGGTCGTTGCCCGATCGCCCGTCCGACTCGCGTCCATGCCCGGCCACATCGGCCCGGTGCTCGATCGCCACGGGGTGACGATGGACCCCCACGGGGCTACGCTCATCCCGTTCGGATCGATGCCTGAGACGCCCCGGATGCAACCCCGCCCAAGCACCATGCTGTGGGAGCGGGTGTGGCCAGGGCCGAGTACCACAGGCTGGGCCGAGTACCGCCAGTATAACTGGTGAGCACTTTTGGCCGCAACTTCCTGCTTGTGGGGGTTCAGGCCCTCCAGGTATATAGGTAGACAGTGGTGGTGGATCGCCGACTGCTCTTGGGAAGCAGCTCGGAACCACCCGGATGGCCCCATCGATGCCCGAATGCCCGGCATCCTCGCCCCGTCCCTCCCGAATCGATGCCCCGTTGCCGCTAGTTGGCGGCCTAGCGCCCCGGGTCGTTGCCCGATCGCCCGGGGTCGTTGCCCGTCCGACTCGCATCCATGCCCGGCCTCATCGGCCCGGTGCTCGATCGCCACGGGGTGACGATGGACCCCCACGGGGATACGCTCATCCCGTTCGGAACGATGCCTGAGACGCCCCGGATGCAGCCCCGCCCAAGCACCATGCTGTGGGAGCGTGTGTGGCCAGGGCCGAGTACCGCCAGTATAACTGGTGAGCACTTTTGGCCGCAACTTCCTGCTTGTGGGGGTTCAGGCCCTCCAGGTATATAGGTAGACAGTGGTGGTGGATGGCCGACTGCTCTTGGGAAGCAGCTCGGAACCACCCGGATAGCCCCATCGATGCCCGAATGCCCGGCATCCTCGCCCCGTCCCTCCCGAATCGATGCCCCGTTGCCGCTGGTTGGCGGCCTAGCGCCCCGGGTCGTTGCCCTATCGCCCGGGGTCGTTGCCCGTCCGACTCGCGTCCATGCCCGGCCACATCGGCCCGGTGCTCGATCGCCACGGGGTGACGATGGACCCCCACGGGGCTACGCTCATCCCGTTCGGATCGATGCCTGAGACGCCCCGGATGCAACCCCGCCCAATCACCATGCTGTGGGAGCGGGTGTGGCCAGGGCCGAGTACCACAGGCTGGGCCGAGTACCGCCAGTATAACTGGTGAGCACTTTTGGCCGCAACTTCCTGCTTGTGGGGGTTCAGGCCCTCCAAGTATATAGGTAGACAGTGGTGGTGGATGGCCGACTGCTCTTGGGAAGCAGCTCGGAACCACCCGGATAGCCCCATCGATGCCCGAATGCCCGGCATCCTCGCCCCGTCCCTCCCGAATCGATGCCCGGTTGCCGCTAGTTGGCGGCCTAGCGCCCCGGGTCGTTGCCCGTCCGACTCGCATCCATGCCCGGCCTCATCGGCCCGGTGCTCGATCGCCACGGGGTGACGATGGACCCCCACGGGGATACGGTCATCCCGTTCGGAACGATGCTTGAGACGCCTCGGATGCAGCCCCGCCCAAGCACCATGCTGTGGGAGCGTGTGTGGCCAGGGCCGAGTACCACAGGCTGGGCCGAGTACCGCCAGTATAACTGGTGAGCACTTTTGGCCGCAACTTCCTGCTTGTGGGGGTTCAGGCCCTCCAGGTATATAGGTAGACAGTGGTGGTGGATGGCCGACTGCTCTTGGGAAGCAGCTCGGAACCACCCGGATAGCCCCATCGATGCCCGAATGCCCGGCATCCTCGCCCCGTCCCCCCGAATCGATGCCCCGTTGCCGCTGGTTTGCGGCCTAGCGCCCCGGGTCGTTGCCCTATCGCCCGGGGTCGTTGCCCGTCCGACTCGCGTCCATGCCCGGCCACATCGGCCCGGTGCTCGATCGCCACGGGGTGACGATGGACCCCCACGAGGCTACGCTCATCCCGTTCGGATCGATGCCTGAGACGCCCCGGATGCATCCCCGCCCAAGCACCATGCTGTGGGAGCGTGTGTGGCCAGGGCCGAGTACCACAGGCTGGGCCGAGTACCGCCAGTATAACTGGTGAGCACTTTTGGCCGCAACTTCCTGCTTGTGGGGGTTCAGGCCCTCCAGGTATATAGGTAGACAGTGGTGGTGGATGGCCGACTGCTCTTGGGAAGCAGCTCGGAACCACCCGGATAGCCCCATCGATGCCCGAATGCCCGGCATCCTCGCCCCGTCCCTCCCGAATCGATGCCCCGTTGCCGCTGGTTGGCGGCCTAGTGCCCGGGGTCGTTGCCCGTCCGACTCGTGTCCATGCCCGCCCTCATCGGCCCGGTGCCCGGTCGCCATGGGGGGACGACGGACACCCTCGGGGCTATGCTCGTCGCGTTCGGATCGATGCCCGGCCGTCCCGGATGCAACCCCGACCAAGCATTAAGCTGTGGGGGCGTGTGTGGCCAGGGCCGAGTACCACAGGCTGGGCCGAGTACCGCCAGTATAACTGGTGAGCACTTTTGGCCGCAACTTCCTGCTTGTGGGGGTTCAGGCCCTCCAGTTATATAGGTAGACAGTGGTGGTGGATGGCCGACTGCTCTTGGGAAGCAGCTCGGAACCACCCGGATAGCCCCATCGATGCCCGAATGCCCGGCATCCTCGCCCCGTCCCTCCCGAATCGATGCCCCGTTGCCGCTGGTTTGCGGCCTAGCGCCCCGGGTCGTTGCCCTATCGCCCGGGGTCGTTGCCCGTCCGACTCGCGTCCATGCCCGGCCACATCGGCCCGGTGCTCGATCGCCACGGGGTGTCGATGGACCCCCACGAGGCTACGCTCATCCCGTTCGGATCGATGCCTGAGACGCCCCGGATGCATCCCCGCCCAAGCACCATGCTGTGGGAGCGTGTGTGGCCAGGGCCGAGTACCACAGGCTGGGCCGAGTACCGCCAGTATAACTGGTGAGCACTTTTGGCCGCAACTTCCTGCTTGTGGGGGTTCAGGCCCTCCAGGTATATAGGTAGACAGTGGTGGTGGATGGCCGACTGCTCTTGGGAAGCAGGTCGGAACCACCCGGATAGCCCCATCGATGCCCGAATGCCCGGCATCCTCGCCCCGTCCCTCCCGAATCGATGCCCCGTTGCCGCTGGTTGGCGGCCTAGTGCCCGGGGTCGTTGCCCGTCCGACTCGTGTCCATGCCCGCCCTCATCGGCCCGGTGCCCGGTCGCCATGGGGGGACGACGGACACCCTCGGGGCTATGCTCGTCGCGTTTGGATCGATGGCCGCCCGTCCCGGATGCAACCCCGCCCAAGCACCAAGCTGTGGGGGCGTGTGTGGCCAGGGCCGAGTACCACAGGCAGGGCCGAGTACCGCCAGTATAACTGGTGAGCACTTTTGGCCGCAACTTCCTGCTTGTGGGGGTTCAGGCCCTCCAAGTATATAGGTAGACAGTGTTGGTGGATGGCCGACTGCTCTTGGGAAGCAGCTCGGAACCACCCGGATTGCCCGATCGATGCGCGAATGCCCCGCGTCCTCGTCCCGTCCCTCCCGAATCGATGCCCCTTTGCCGCGAGTTGGCGGCCTAGCGCCCCGGGTCGTTGCCCGATCGCCCGGTTTCGTTGCCCGTCCGACTCGCGTCCATGCCCGGCGCTCGGTCGCCATGTGGGGAAGACGGACCCCCTCGGGGCTATGCTCGTCGCGTTCGGATCGATGCCCGGCCGTCCCGGATGCAACCCCGACCAAGCATTAAGCTGTGGGGGCGTGTGTGGCCAGGGCCGAGTACCACAGGCAGGGCCGAGTACCGCCAGTATAACTGGTGAGCACTTTTGGCCGCAACTTCCTGCTTGTGGGGGTTCAGGCCCTCCAAGTATATAGGTAGACAGTGGTGGTGGACGGCCGACTGCTCTTGGGAAGCAGCTCGGAACCACCCGAATTGCCCCCTGTCGATGCGTCCGAATAGCGTCCATGCTCGACCACCCCGTCCGGTGCTCGGCTGCCTTGTGGCAATGCCCGACCCCCACGGCACTATGCCTGTCCCTTTCGATTTAATGCTAGGCCACCCCGGACACATCCCCCCCCATGGATGCGTCGGGCTAGCGTCCATGCTCGACCACCCCGTCCGGTGCTCGGCTGCCTTGTGGCAATGCCCGACCCCCACGGCACTATGCCTGTCCCTTTCGATTTAATGCTAGGCCGCCCCGGACGCATCCCCGTCCAAGTAGCCAGCATCTGGGTCGCGCATTGCCTGGGCCGTGTACCACAGCAAGGGCCGAGTACCGCCAGTATAACTGGTGAGCACTTTTGGCCGCAACTTCCTGCTTGTGGGCGTACGGGCCCTCCAGGTATATAGATAGACGGTGGTAGGCGACCGTCAGCCCATGCACCCCGATGGCAGCCGTGCTCACGCGTGCGTCCTGTGTTGCCGTTCACCCCGGACGGCCCACGCGCTGACGCTGCCCCCGTGCCCGATGCTCGGAACCTCCCGGATTGCCCCTCCCCCCCCCCCAATGGATGCGTCGGGCTAGCGTCCATGCCCTGCCTCCTCGGTCCGGTGCTCGGCTGCCTTGTGGCAATGCACGACCCCCACGGCACTTTGCCAGTCCCTTTCGATTCGATGCTAAGCTGCCCCGGACGCATCCCCGTCCAAGGAGCCGGCTTCTGGGTGGTGCACTGCCTGGGCCGAGTACCACATCATGGGCCGAGTACCGCCAGTATAACTGGTGAGCACTTTTGGCCGCAACTTCCTGCTTGTGGGCGTACGGGCCCTCCAGGTATATAGATAGACGGTGGTGGGCGACCGTCCGCCCTTGCACCCGGATGGCAGCCGTGCTCACGCGTGCGTCCTGTGTTGCCGTTCACCCCGGACGGCCCACGCGTTGACGCTGCCCCCGTGCTCGATGCTCGGAACCTCTCGGATTGCCCCTCCCCCCCCCCCCCCCAATGGATGCGGCGGGCTAGCGTCCATGCCCTGCCTCCTCGGTCTGGTGCTCGGCTGCCTTGTGCCAATGCACGACCCCCACGGCACTTTGCCAGTCCCTTTCGATTCGATGCTAAGCTGCCCCGGACGCATCCCCGTCCAAGGAGCCGGCTTCTGGGTGGTGCGCTGCCTGGGCCGAGTACCACATCATGGGCCGAGTACCGCCAGTATAACTGGTGAGCACTTTTGGCCGCAACTTCCTGCTTGTGGGCGTACGGGCCCTCCAGGTATATAGATAGACGGTGGTAGGCGACCGTCCGCCCATGCACCCGGGTGGCATCCCCGCTCACCCGTGCATCGTCTGATGCCGTTTGCCCCGGACGGCGCATGCGTTGACGTTGGCCCCGTGCCCGATGCTCGGAACCTCCCGGATTGCCCCACCCCCATCGATGCGTCGGGCTAGCGTCCATGCCTGGCCACCTCGGTCAGGTGCTCGGCTGTGCTTGTGGCAATGCACGACCCCCACGGCACTCTGCCCGTCCCTTTGGATACGATGCTAAGCTGCCCCGGACGCATCCCCGTCCATGGAGCCAGCTTCTGGGTCGTGCACTGCCTGGGCCGAGTACCAGAGCATGGGCCGAGTACCGCCAGTATAACTGGTGAGCACTTTTGGCCGCAACTTCCTGCTTGTGGGCGAACGGGCCCTCCAAGTATATAGGTAGAAGGTGGTATGCGACCGTCCGCCCATGCACCCGGATGGCATCCCCGCTCACCCGCGCATCGTCTGATGGCGTTCACCACGGTCGGTGCACGCGTCGACGCTGCCCTTGGGGCGGATGGTTGTCCGTCTTCCTCCTTGCATCCTTCCCGCCTCTCACCCGCTCCAATCTGCTTGATCCGTCCTCTCCTTGTTGCGGTCCTGGGCGATGTGCTTGTCATGCCCGTCCAGTCCAGTACCCTTTACGTCGCAGTCGTCATCCGCCTAGTTTGCAGATTTGCACCCATAAGCCCCCAACACCCCATTCTGAGTTCGCGTGCGGGCGCGCCCGTTTGCTGCCCGAGGGTAACCGTCCACCGTGTAGTGTGAGCCACACCGCTGGACGTTGCTCCCGGGCAGCTGCCCCCCTCCGCTCCCCCAACCAGTCCCCCCTGCTGTTTACGCGTGCAGGCGCGCCCGTCCAGCTTGTCCGCCTCGATCACCCTGCATTGCTTGGTACGTGAGCAGACGTGAGCTGCGCCTCAATCTGTCCCTGCCCCTCGACTCGATTTGTTCCTCGACTGTGGGATTTGCACTGCCCCCGTCCCCGTCCTCACGAATGGGCGACGCGGGGTGCTGACGGTTGCCTTCCGCGTGCGGGCGCGCCCGTCCAGCCGTTCCCCACTGGTCTCCCTGCACTGCAGGGCGATACGTGTGGGTGCGAGCTGCGCCCGGATCGGTCCCTGTCCCTCGACTGTGGGTTCCGAGCTGCTCCCGTCCTCGTCCTCCCGGACGGGCGACGCGGGGCTGCGATGGATGGCTTTCGCGTGCGGGCGCGCCCGTCCAGCTCTCGTGCGCATCGTTCTCCCAGCACTCCTGGGCGAGCTGCGCGGACGCGGGCTGTGCCTCGATCGGTCCCTGTCCCTGTCCCTCGGCTGTGGGTTTTGCAGTGCTCCCGTCCTCGTCCCCCGGGTCGGGCGACGGTGGTTTTGATGGTTGGCTATCGCGTGCGGGCGCGCCCGTCCAGCTCTCGTGCGCAGCGTTCTCCCTGCACTCCTGGGCGAGCAATGCGGACGCGGGCTGCGCCTCGTTCAGTCCATGTCCCTCGATTCGATATGTCCCTCGGCTGTGCCTGTAGCAGTGCTCCCGTCCCCGTCCTCTTGGTCGGGTGACGCGGGGTTGCTTTGGTCGGATTTCGCGTGCGGGCGCGCCCGTCCAGCTCCGTTCCCCACTGATCGCCTTGCCTTGCACGGCGGCCTCTGTGCGGACGCGAGCTGTGCCTCGATCGGTCCCTGTCCCTTTATTCCATATGTCCCTCGGCTGTGGGTGTAGCTGTGCTCCCGTCCTCGTCCTCCAGGACGGGCGACGGGGGTTGCGATGGTTGGCTCTCGCGTGCGGGCGCGCCCGTCCAGCTCGTTTCCCCATTGATCGCCTTGCCTTGCATGGCGGCCTCTGTGCGGACGCGAGCTGTGCCTCGATCGGTCCCTGTCCCTCGATTCGATGTGTCCCTCGGATGTGGGTTTTACAGTGCTTCCGTCCTGGTCCTCCGGGACAGTCGACGGTGGTTGCGATGGTTGGCTATCGCGTGCGGGCGCGCCCGTCCAGCTCTCGTGCGCAGCGTTCTCCCCGCACTCCTGGGCGAGCAATGCGGACGCGGGCTGCGCCTCGGTCGGTCCCCGTCCCTCGATTCGATATGTCCCTCGGCTGTGCACTGTAGCGGTGCTCCCGTCCTCGTCCACTTGGTCGGTTGACGCGGGGTTGCTTCGGTCGGCTTTCGCGTGCGGGCGCGCCCGTCCAACTCTGTTCCCCACTGATCGCCTTGCCTTGCACGGCCTCTGTGCGGACGCGAGCTGTGCCTCGATCGGTCCCAGTCCCTCGATTCGATATGTCCCTCGGCTGTGGGTGTAGCTGTGCTCCCGTCCTCGTCCTTCTGGACGGGCGACGGGGGTTGCGATGGTTGGCTTTCGCGTGCGGGCGCGCCCGTCCAGCTCTCGTGCGCCGCGTTCTCCCAGCACTCCTGGGCGAGCAATGCGGACGCGGGCTGCGCCTCGGTCGGTCCCCGTCCCTCGATCCGATATGTCCCTCGGCTGTGCACTGTAGCGGTGCTCCCGTCCTCGTCCACTTGGTCGGTTGACGCGGGGTTGCTTCGGTCGGCTTTCGCGTGCGGGCGCGCCCGTCCAGCTCCATTCCCCATTGATCGCCTTGCCTTGCATTGGCGGCCTCTGTGCGGACTCGAGCTGTGCCTCGATCGGTGCCTGTCCCTCTATTCGATTTGTCTCTCGGCTGTGGGTGTAGCTGTGCTCCCGTCCTCGTCCCCCCGGACGGGCGACGGCGGTTGCGATGGTTGACTTTCGCGTGCGGGCGCGCCCGTCCAGCTCTATTCCCCATTGATCGCCTTGCCTTGCATGGCGGCCTCTGTGCGGACGCGAGCTGTGCCTCGATCGGTCCCTGTCCCTCTATTCGATATGTCCATCGGCTGTGGGTTTTTGCAGTGCTCCAATCCTCGTCCTCCGGGACGGGCGACGGTCGTTCAGTCCATGTCCCTCGATTCGATATGTCCCTCGGCTGTGCCTGTAGCAGTGCTCCCGTCCCCGTCCTCTTGGATGGGCGACGCGGGGTTGCGATGGTCGGCTTTCGCGTGCGGGCGCGCCCGTCCAGCTCTATTCCCCATTGATCGCCTTGCCTTGCATGGCGGCCTCTGTGCGGACTCGAGCTGTGCCTCGATCGGTGCCTGTCCCTCCATTCGATTTGTCCCTCGGCTGTGGGTGTAGCTGTGCTCCCGTCCTCGTCCCCCCGGACGGGCGACGGGGGTTGCGATGGTTGGCTTTCGCGTGCGGGCGCGCCCGTCCAGCTCTATTCCCCATTGATCGCCTTGCCTTGCATGGCGGACTCTGTGCGGACGCGAGCTGTGCCTCGATCGGTCCCTGTCCCTCTATTCGATATGTCCGTCGGCTGTGAGTTCTGCTGTGCTCCCGTCCGCGTCCTCCGGGACGGGCTGCGGGGGTTGCGATGGTTGGCTCTCGCGTGCCGGGCTGCGCCTCGGTCAGTCCTTGTCCCTCGATCCGATATGTCCCTCGGCTGTGTGTAGCAGTGCTCCCGTCCCCGTCCTCTTGGATGGGCGACGCGGGGTTGCGATGGTCGGCTTTCGCGTGCGGGCGCGCCCGTCCAGCTCGATTCCCCCTTGATCGCCTTGCCTTGCACGGAGACCTCTGTGCGGACGCGAGCTGTGCCTCGATCGGTCCCTGTCCCTCGGCTGTGGGTTTTGCTGTGCTCCCGTCCTCGTCCTCCTGGACGGGCGACGCGGGGTTTCGATGGCTGGCTTTCGCCTGGCATGGCGACCTGTGCGGTCGCTAGCTGTGCCTCGAACGGTCCCTGTCCCTCGATTCGATTTGTCCCTCGGCTGTGGGTTTTGCGAGGCCCCCGTCCTCGTCCTCTTGGTCGGGCGACGCGGGGGTGGCGATGTTTGGCTTCCGCGTGCGGGCGCGCCCGTCCTGCTCTCGTCTGCATGGGTCGCCCAGCACTGCAGGGCGATCTGTGCGGGCGGGAACTGTGCCTCGATCGGTCCCTGTCCCT
>JASFXW010000261.1:2500-10000 GCA_030490835.1 Annona cherimola | reverse complement strand
GGGGTTCAGGCCCTCCAAGTATATAGGTAGACAGTGGTGGTGGATGGCCGACTGCTCTTGGGAAGCAGCTCGGAACCACCCGGATAGCCCCATCGATGCCCGAATGCCCGGCATCCTCGCCCCGTCCCTCCCGAATCGATGCCCGGTTGCCGCTAGTTGGCGGCCTAGCGCCCCGGGTCGTTGCCCGTCCGACTCGCATCCATGCCCGGCCTCATCGGCCCGGTGCTCGATCGCCACGGGGTGACGATGGACCCCCACGGGGATACGGTCATCCCGTTCGGAACGATGCTTGAGACGCCTCGGATGCAGCCCCGCCCAAGCACCATGCTGTGGGAGCGTGTGTGGCCAGGGCCGAGTACCACAGGCTGGGCCGAGTACCGCCAGTATAACTGGTGAGCACTTTTGGCCGCAACTTCCTGCTTGTGGGGGTTCAGGCCCTCCAGGTATATAGGTAGACAGTGGTGGTGGATGGCCGACTGCTCTTGGGAAGCAGCTCGGAACCACCCGGATAGCCCCATCGATGCCCGAATGCCCGGCATCCTCGCCCCGTCCCCCCGAATCGATGCCCCGTTGCCGCTGGTTTGCGGCCTAGCGCCCCGGGTCGTTGCCCTATCGCCCGGGGTCGTTGCCCGTCCGACTCGCGTCCATGCCCGGCCACATCGGCCCGGTGCTCGATCGCCACGGGGTGACGATGGACCCCCACGAGGCTACGCTCATCCCGTTCGGATCGATGCCTGAGACGCCCCGGATGCATCCCCGCCCAAGCACCATGCTGTGGGAGCGTGTGTGGCCAGGGCCGAGTACCACAGGCTGGGCCGAGTACCGCCAGTATAACTGGTGAGCACTTTTGGCCGCAACTTCCTGCTTGTGGGGGTTCAGGCCCTCCAGGTATATAGGTAGACAGTGGTGGTGGATGGCCGACTGCTCTTGGGAAGCAGCTCGGAACCACCCGGATAGCCCCATCGATGCCCGAATGCCCGGCATCCTCGCCCCGTCCCTCCCGAATCGATGCCCCGTTGCCGCTGGTTGGCGGCCTAGTGCCCGGGGTCGTTGCCCGTCCGACTCGTGTCCATGCCCGCCCTCATCGGCCCGGTGCCCGGTCGCCATGGGGGGACGACGGACACCCTCGGGGCTATGCTCGTCGCGTTCGGATCGATGCCCGGCCGTCCCGGATGCAACCCCGACCAAGCATTAAGCTGTGGGGGCGTGTGTGGCCAGGGCCGAGTACCACAGGCTGGGCCGAGTACCGCCAGTATAACTGGTGAGCACTTTTGGCCGCAACTTCCTGCTTGTGGGGGTTCAGGCCCTCCAGTTATATAGGTAGACAGTGGTGGTGGATGGCCGACTGCTCTTGGGAAGCAGCTCGGAACCACCCGGATAGCCCCATCGATGCCCGAATGCCCGGCATCCTCGCCCCGTCCCTCCCGAATCGATGCCCCGTTGCCGCTGGTTTGCGGCCTAGCGCCCCGGGTCGTTGCCCTATCGCCCGGGGTCGTTGCCCGTCCGACTCGCGTCCATGCCCGGCCACATCGGCCCGGTGCTCGATCGCCACGGGGTGTCGATGGACCCCCACGAGGCTACGCTCATCCCGTTCGGATCGATGCCTGAGACGCCCCGGATGCATCCCCGCCCAAGCACCATGCTGTGGGAGCGTGTGTGGCCAGGGCCGAGTACCACAGGCTGGGCCGAGTACCGCCAGTATAACTGGTGAGCACTTTTGGCCGCAACTTCCTGCTTGTGGGGGTTCAGGCCCTCCAGGTATATAGGTAGACAGTGGTGGTGGATGGCCGACTGCTCTTGGGAAGCAGGTCGGAACCACCCGGATAGCCCCATCGATGCCCGAATGCCCGGCATCCTCGCCCCGTCCCTCCCGAATCGATGCCCCGTTGCCGCTGGTTGGCGGCCTAGTGCCCGGGGTCGTTGCCCGTCCGACTCGTGTCCATGCCCGCCCTCATCGGCCCGGTGCCCGGTCGCCATGGGGGGACGACGGACACCCTCGGGGCTATGCTCGTCGCGTTTGGATCGATGGCCGGCCGTCCCGGATGCAACCCCGCCCAAGCACCAAGCTGTGGGGGCGTGTGTGGCCAGGGCCGAGTACCACAGGCAGGGCCGAGTACCGCCAGTATAACTGGTGAGCACTTTTGGCCGCAACTTCCTGCTTGTGGGGGTTCAGGCCCTCCAAGTATATAGGTAGACAGTGTTGGTGGATGGCCGACTGCTCTTGGGAAGCAGCTCGGAACCACCCGGATTGCCCGATCGATGCGCGAATGCCCCGCGTCCTCGTCCCGTCCCTCCCGAATCGATGCCCCTTTGCCGCGAGTTGGCGGCCTAGCGCCCCGGGTCGTTGCCCGATCGCCCGGTTTCGTTGCCCGTCCGACTCGCGTCCATGCCCGGCGCTCGGTCGCCATGTGGGGAAGACGGACCCCCTCGGGGCTATGCTCGTCGCGTTCGGATCGATGCCCGGCCGTCCCGGATGCAACCCCGACCAAGCATTAAGCTGTGGGGGCGTGTGTGGCCAGGGCCGAGTACCACAGGCAGGGCCGAGTACCGCCAGTATAACTGGTGAGCACTTTTGGCCGCAACTTCCTGCTTGTGGGGGTTCAGGCCCTCCAAGTATATAGGTAGACAGTGGTGGTGGACGGCCGACTGCTCTTGGGAAGCAGCTCGGAACCACCCGAATTGCCCCCTGTCGATGCGTCCGAATAGCGTCCATGCTCGACCACCCCGTCCGGTGCTCGGCTGCCTTGTGGCAATGCCCGACCCCCACGGCACTATGCCTGTCCCTTTCGATTTAATGCTAGGCCACCCCGGACACATCCCCCCCCATGGATGCGTCGGGCTAGCGTCCATGCTCGACCACCCCGTCCGGTGCTCGGCTGCCTTGTGGCAATGCCCGACCCCCACGGCACTATGCCTGTCCCTTTCGATTTAATGCTAGGCCGCCCCGGACGCATCCCCGTCCAAGTAGCCAGCATCTGGGTCGCGCATTGCCTGGGCCGTGTACCACAGCAAGGGCCGAGTACCGCCAGTATAACTGGTGAGCACTTTTGGCCGCAACTTCCTGCTTGTGGGCGTACGGGCCCTCCAGGTATATAGATAGACGGTGGTAGGCGACCGTCAGCCCATGCACCCCGATGGCAGCCGTGCTCACGCGTGCGTCCTGTGTTGCCGTTCACCCCGGACGGCCCACGCGCTGACGCTGCCCCCGTGCCCGATGCTCGGAACCTCCCGGATTGCCCCTCCCCCCCCCCCCAATGGATGCGTCGGGCTAGCGTCCATGCCCTGCCTCCTCGGTCCGGTGCTCGGCTGCCTTGTGGCAATGCACGACCCCCACGGCACTTTGCCAGTCCCTTTCGATTCGATGCTAAGCTGCCCCGGACGCATCCCCGTCCAAGGAGCCGGCTTCTGGGTGGTGCACTGCCTGGGCCGAGTACCACATCATGGGCCGAGTACCGCCAGTATAACTGGTGAGCACTTTTGGCCGCAACTTCCTGCTTGTGGGCGTACGGGCCCTCCAGGTATATAGATAGACGGTGGTGGGCGACCGTCCGCCCTTGCACCCGGATGGCAGCCGTGCTCACGCGTGCGTCCTGTGTTGCCGTTCACCCCGGACGGCCCACGCGTTGACGCTGCCCCCGTGCTCGATGCTCGGAACCTCTCGGATTGCCCCTCCCCCCCCCCCAATGGATGCGGCGGGCTAGCGTCCATGCCCTGCCTCCTCGGTCTGGTGCTCGGCTGCCTTGTGCCAATGCACGACCCCCACGGCACTTTGCCAGTCCCTTTCGATTCGATGCTAAGCTGCCCCGGACGCATCCCCGTCCAAGGAGCCGGCTTCTGGGTGGTGCGCTGCCTGGGCCGAGTACCACATCATGGGCCGAGTACCGCCAGTATAACTGGTGAGCACTTTTGGCCGCAACTTCCTGCTTGTGGGCGTACGGGCCCTCCAGGTATATAGATAGACGGTGGTAGGCGACCGTCCGCCCATGCACCCGGGTGGCATCCCCGCTCACCCGTGCATCGTCTGATGCCGTTTGCCCCGGACGGCGCATGCGTTGACGTTGGCCCCGTGCCCGATGCTCGGAACCTCCCGGATTGCCCCACCCCCATCGATGCGTCGGGCTAGCGTCCATGCCTGGCCACCTCGGTCAGGTGCTCGGCTGTGCTTGTGGCAATGCACGACCCCCACGGCACTCTGCCCGTCCCTTTGGATACGATGCTAAGCTGCCCCGGACGCATCCCCGTCCATGGAGCCAGCTTCTGGGTCGTGCACTGCCTGGGCCGAGTACCAGAGCATGGGCCGAGTACCGCCAGTATAACTGGTGAGCACTTTTGGCCGCAACTTCCTGCTTGTGGGCGGACGGGCCCTCCAAGTATATAGGTAGAAGGTGGTATGCGACCGTCCGCCCATGCACCCGGATGGCATCCCCGCTCACCCGCGCATCGTCTGATGGCGTTCACCACGGTCGGTGCACGCGTCGACGCTGCCCTTGGGGCGGATGGTTGTCCGTCTTCCTCCTTGCATCCTTCCCGCCTCTCACCCGCTCCAATCTGCTTGATCCGTCCTCTCCTTGTTGCGGTCCTGGGCGATGTGCTTGTCATGCCCGTCCAGTCCAGTACCCTTTACGTCGCAGTCGTCATCCGCCTAGTTTGCAGATTTGCACCCATAAGCCCCCAACACCCCATTCTGAGTTCGCGTGCGGGCGCGCCCGTTTGCTGCCCGAGGGTAACCGTCCACCGTGTAGTGTGAGCCACACCGCTGGACGTTGCTCCCGGGCAGCTGCCCCCCTCCGCTCCCCCAACCAGTCCCCCCTGCTGTTTACGCGTGCAGGCGCGCCCGTCCAGCTTGTCCGCCTCGATCACCCTGCATTGCTTGGTACGTGAGCAGACGTGAGCTGCGCCTCAATCTGTCCCTGCCCCTCGACTCGATTTGTTCCTCGACTGTGGGTTTTGCACTGCCCCCGTCCCCGTCCTCACGAATGGGCGACGCGGGGTGCTGACGGTTGCCTTCCGCGTGCGGGCGCGCCCGTCCAGCCGTTCCCCACTGGTCTCCCTGCACTGCAGGGCGATACGTGTGGGTGCGAGCTGCGCCCGGATCGGTCCCTGTCCCTCGACTGTGGGTTCCGAGCTGCTCCCGTCCTCGTCCTCCCGGACGGGCGACGCGGGGCTGCGATGGATGGCTTTCGCGTGCGGGCGCGCCCGTCCAGCTCTCGTGCGCATCGTTCTCCCAGCACTCCTGGGCGAGCTGCGCGGACGCGGGCTGTGCCTCGATCGGTCCCTGTCCCTGTCCCTCGGCTGTGGGTTTTGCAGTGCTCCCGTCCTCGTCCCCCGGGTCGGGCGACGGTGGTTTTGATGGTTGGCTATCGCGTGCGGGCGCGCCCGTCCAGCTCTCGTGCGCAGCGTTCTCCCTGCACTCCTGGGCGAGCAATGCGGACGCGGGCTGCGCCTCGTTCAGTCCATGTCCCTCGATTCGATATGTCCCTCGGCTGTGCCTGTAGCAGTGCTCCCGTCCCCGTCCTCTTGGTCGGGTGACGCGGGGTTGCTTTGGTCGGATTTCGCGTGCGGGCGCGCCCGTCCAGCTCCGTTCCCCACTGATCGCCTTGCCTTGCACGGCGGCCTCTGTGCGGACGCGAGCTGTGCCTCGATCGGTCCCTGTCCCTTTATTCCATATGTCCCTCGGCTGTGGGTGTAGCTGTGCTCCCGTCCTCGTCCTCCAGGACGGGCGACGGGGGTTGCGATGGTTGGCTCTCGCGTGCGGGCGCGCCCGTCCAGCTCGTTTCCCCATTGATCGCCTTGCCTTGCATGGCGGCCTCTGTGCGGACGCGAGCTGTGCCTCGATCGGTCCCTGTCCCTCGATTCGATGTGTCCCTCGGATGTGGGTTTTACAGTGCTTCCGTCCTGGTCCTCCGGGACAGTCGACGGTGGTTGCGATGGTTGGCTATCGCGTGCGGGCGCGCCCGTCCAGCTCTCGTGCGCAGCGTTCTCCCCGCACTCCTGGGCGAGCAATGCGGACGCGGGCTGCGCCTCGGTCGGTCCCCGTCCCTCGATTCGATATGTCCCTCGGCTGTGCACTGTAGCGGTGCTCCCGTCCTCGTCCACTTGGTCGGTTGACGCGGGGTTGCTTCGGTCGGCTTTCGCGTGCGGGCGCGCCCGTCCAACTCTGTTCCCCACTGATCGCCTTGCCTTGCACGGCCTCTGTGCGGACGCG
Source organism: Annona cherimola (assembly GCA_030490835.1). Taxonomy (NCBI): domain Eukaryota; kingdom Viridiplantae; phylum Streptophyta; class Magnoliopsida; order Magnoliales; family Annonaceae; genus Annona; species Annona cherimola. The sequence continues at coordinate 3,795 of JASFXW010000261.1, read as the reverse complement.
AGCTGTGCCTCGATCGGTCCCAGTCCCTCGATTCGATATGTCCCTCGGCTGTGGGTGTAGCTGTGCTCCCGTCCTCGTCCTTCTGGACGGGCGACGGGGGTTGCGATGGTTGGCTTTCGCGTGCGGGCGCGCCCGTCCAGCTCTCGTGCGCCGCGTTCTCCCAGCACTCCTGGGCGAGCAATGCGGACGCGGGCTGCGCCTCGGTCGGTCCCCGTCCCTCGATCCGATATGTCCCTCGGCTGTGCACTGTAGCGGTGCTCCCGTCCTCGTCCACTTGGTCGGTTGACGCGGGGTTGCTTCGGTCGGCTTTCGCGTGCGGGCGCGCCCGTCCAGCTCCATTCCCCATTGATCGCCTTGCCTTGCATTGGCGGCCTCTGTGCGGACTCGAGCTGTGCCTCGATCGGTGCCTGTCCCTCTATTCGATTTGTCTCTCGGCTGTGGGTGTAGCTGTGCTCCCGTCCTCGTCCCCCCGGACGGGCGACGGCGGTTGCGATGGTTGACTTTCGCGTGCGGGCGCGCCCGTCCAGCTCTATTCCCCATTGATCGCCTTGCCTTGCATGGCGGCCTCTGTGCGGACGCGAGCTGTGCCTCGATCGGTCCCTGTCCCTCTATTCGATATGTCCATCGGCTGTGGGTTTTTGCAGTGCTCCAATCCTCGTCCTCCGGGACGGGCGACGGTCGTTCAGTCCATGTCCCTCGATTCGATATGTCCCTCGGCTGTGCCTGTAGCAGTGCTCCCGTCCCCGTCCTCTTGGATGGGCGACGCGGGGTTGCGATGGTCGGCTTTCGCGTGCGGGCGCGCCCGTCCAGCTCTATTCCCCATTGATCGCCTTGCCTTGCATGGCGGCCTCTGTGCGGACTCGAGCTGTGCCTCGATCGGTGCCTGTCCCTCCATTCGATTTGTCCCTCGGCTGTGGGTGTAGCTGTGCTCCCGTCCTCGTCCCCCCGGACGGGCGACGGGGGTTGCGATGGTTGGCTTTCGCGTGCGGGCGCGCCCGTCCAGCTCTATTCCCCATTGATCGCCTTGCCTTGCATGGCGGACTCTGTGCGGACGCGAGCTGTGCCTCGATCGGTCCCTGTCCCTCTATTCGATATGTCCGTCGGCTGTGAGTTCTGCTGTGCTCCCGTCCGCGTCCTCCGGGACGGGCTGCGGGGGTTGCGATGGTTGGCTCTCGCGTGCCGGGCTGCGCCTCGGTCAGTCCTTGTCCCTCGATCCGATATGTCCCTCGGCTGTGTGTAGCAGTGCTCCCGTCCCCGTCCTCTTGGATGGGCGACGCGGGGTTGCGATGGTCGGC